>OLMO02000009.1:20480941-20521392 GCA_900291935.2 Cassiopea xamachana | reverse complement strand
TCTCTCTCTCTCTCTCTCTCTCTCTTACTTTTATGGCACTGTGTAAAAGGCATTAGAATTGGTCATAACCAACATCCCCTTCCCTGTGTGCTCATTACGCACTGTCTCAACAATTAGATGTTTTTGTCACACCCATCATGCCTCATTGCCTCCCTATCCTTTGAAGGCTTCATTACTGCTGCCTGCTAAAATCCCAACGATCAGCCCTCAAAGCGTAATGCTGTTTATATGGGAATATTTCAAATGGTGTAGTATCTTCATTTTTTTAAATTACTCAGAAAATAGAAGGGGCTGAGCCCCACCTCTTGACCTGAAAGGAGTCTGAGGTCCATAGGGAGCCCTCTCTTTGGTATCTCAGAACATCAATGTAAGAGCTCCAAACCATTGATAAATGTAACGCTTAACTGTCAAGAAGGGACTGGCAGTCATACTTGCTCACTAAACTGCAGTAGAACATGGAGGTCTGGTTAAAGATAAGAAAATCACTGTTTTTTCTACTATACATCCTAATACTTCAGTAGTATGAAAAGCTTTCATATATACCTACAAAAACTTTCTTCTCGAGCCACCATAGGCTACTGCTGGCTCACCAACAAAGACCAACGTTAGAAAGCTATCTTTTTCACCCACTTTTTTCTATACTCTACATAATCGCTCAAATTGTTTTCCTTTGTACATGCAACCTCTTATTAGCTGGAACAACATTGCATGCTAATTTCCCAAGTATATCTTTTATGTTTGTTCTTGCTTCATGTGGTGTCACTTTTTCTTCTGCAATACAGTCTTCTTGCATTGCCTCTATTTTATTTGTAACATTACTTTCAATGTCAAAAAACAGATCTTCTTCAAACATAGGCTCATTCTTTCTGGAATCTAGACACTCGTTTGAGTGTGACATGTCACCTTCCCAGGCAGCAGGGGCTGCCACACCCTCTCCGTTAACATGCAGCACAAACACGAATAGGCAGTGTCCCATATGGACAACATTGCATGCTAATTTGTTGTTTTTTCGTGTTTGTGCTCCATGTTAACAGAGGGGATGTGGTATCCCCTGCTGCCTGGGAAGGTGACAAGTCATAGGGGCCCTTTGCACTCTTCACTTCTAAAATGTCATTGGTTGTTTCTTGACTGGTACATTCGTTATCGATCATAGCAGAAAGATGTTGAGCTTCCAAGTCTTCTACAGCTATGTACGAATGGCAATATTACAGGACTCAGGGATGGCACTACGGGGTCACTTGGGGCAGCTGCCTCCAAGAATTTCCAAATGACACCCCGTCGGCAGTACCACTAGAAAAATGGTGAAGAGTTCGTCGGCACCTTGACGTGCCTGAGACTGAGATTGTAATTTGAAGTCATCGGATGGTTATCTCTTGTATACACTAAAACCTGTTCCAACCGAACAACATTGCTCCACAATATGCCGACATTATCAAAAACTGGTCTGTAGAGATCATTTTCGGAATAAGCAGAGATAACTCTATCGATAAAGCCTCGTACTGCCGTGTTATGGAATTTAGAAGAGACTGTGCAATGGAAGTAAAATGACTCGTCGGCAGCTAATCTAATGATGCTTGCAAACAAGGAAGAAACCAAAGAGGATTATAAAATAATGGTTCGACCCCCCCCGCCCTTGAAAATTGCCACCTCACAAGGCAAAAACGGCAGTAAAGTGTATTTTTGCAGGGCAACTAACTGAATCCAGGTATAACAACTGATCATACACAATTGTTCATTCTATAAGAATAAAGTTGATAAGATTATTAAGGCTCAGAATCGCTGAAATTTAAGAATAATCTAAGAATAATGCAAGGCTCAAATGTCATCAAGACTTAGAATTTATGCTTTTCATATAAAATTTCAGTTACCTTTTGAAAGTATTCGTTGTTGGCAACTCACATATGTCTCTAGGCGTATTATTCCATTTCTTAAGAGCTGAGTAATGAAAGCTTTTTTATAGCACTCAGTCCTATGTTTAGGGATTTGGAGATTTTGGCTATTTCTTGTATTGTAGGATGACAAACTAGACCTTGGTTTGTACTTTTCTAGGAAGCTTTTGGGCAAAGTTTGTGTATGATTTCATAGATCATAACATTCCTATCAAAGCAAACCATGTTTTCTACATTCATCCCAGGACATGACCAAGTATCTTTAATTTGGCGTTCCTGATTATTTTGAGAGCCCGTGTTTGTAGTCTCTGAAGGGCAGCCAGTCTTTTTCTCGACAAACTACCCCAAACAATATCACCATAGTGTAATTGACTTTCAACTAATGCATAATAGACAATGGAAAGCTGTGACTGAGGTAGTATATTTTTCAATCTCTTTAAGACCCAAATCACAGAGTTAATTTTGTCCATTGTACGGTTGAAGTGTGCTTCCCACGAAAGGTTTTCATCAACAATCATTCCTAGGGACTTTGTTTGCGTTACTCTTTTTATGCTATGGTTATTGAGCACCAGCCTCTCAGGGAGGCTAGGGTGTTTGGCTTTGAATGGATGTCCTATGATCATAAATTCGGTTTTTTGAGGCTTCAGACTGAGTTTATCAATTCTCATCCATTCAGAGAGATTTAGCATCTCCTGGCTTGCATTATCTACCATTCTCTGTATGTCATCAGATGCAATTGTTACATTTGTGTCATCTGTATAGATGCTAGCTCTTGAACATTGAAGGCTATTATCATAGTAATTAAGGTAAATTATAAATAGAAGGGGCCCCAAGCAAGATTCTTGAGGTATACCGCATGTGACTTTCCTTTGTTTTGACTTGTTCCCATTGAAAACACAAAACTGGGTTCTGTTTAATAGATAAGATTTAAACCAACCACCTGTTTGGTATAAAATACCATAAGAGTTGAGCTTCTTTATAAGTATGTTGTGATCTACAGTGTCGAAAGCCTTTCTTAAATCTAGAAATAAGGCAGGATTCATTTTGTTGTTATCCATATTCTCATACCAGTGATCAATGCTGCTTGTTAAGGATGTTGCTGTGGAGTTTAGTCTAAGAAAAGCAGCTTGACTGCTCGTCAGAATATTGTTGACCGTAAGAAACTCGGATAATTGGTCATGTACCAGTCGTTCTAACATCCTAGCGAATACTGATATAATTGAAATAGGCCTATAATTATTTAGATCTGACTTAGATCCTGACTTATGAATCGGGGTAACACTTGCTGTTTTCCATAAATCAGGAAAAACCCCATTCTTTATGGAGGAGTTGAAAATGCACACAATGGAGTAGGCAATGAATTTCGCAGCATCTTTTGCCAGCTTTTTGGTAAATTTATCTGGACCCGAAGCTTTTCCATTCTTTACCCGCTTGATAGCATCTAAAACATATTTCGTATTAATTGTATTCAAAGTAATTTTACTATTGATAGAGACAACATACTTCAAGCAATCATCATCTGGCTTTGAGATTATTTTTTTAGGCAAGTTTGTTCCAACAGAAACAAAATGATAATTTGATACTTCAAGCATATCCGAATCCTTTATCAGGACTTTCCCACTTTCACTAATGTTGGAAAGCACCGTAGATTGCACATCTTTGTTATGGACTTTGTCAATAGTTTTCCGCATCTTGTTTGGATCCCTCTTACTGTTTTTGACTATTTTTTTTACACTGATCCTGAATAGCATTTCTTATTAGCTTAGTTAATCTCTTAGTTACGAGTAGCTATTCTTTTGAGCCTATCTCGTGTCTCCATTTCCTTCCTTATATTTGAGGTATACCGAGGAGTAAACTCTGTTTTAACCCTTCGTTTTGTAACCGGAGCATGTGCATTTAGGACAGAGCTAAATATTTCCTGAAAGGGGGGGAGTTGCTGAAGAGGGGGGCTACTGCCAATGTGTACGAAGGTAATACGACTGCTGCAATGCAGCTAACCACACCAAGTAAATTATAGATTTTTCACAAACAGTATTCAGTTTTCAACATATGTGAAGAAGTCTAATAAGAAGAATGACAGAAGCTTAGTAGATAGTGTGGAAGGAAGTTTTGAGAAGAAAGGAACAAGATAAGATTGCGATGTAGGATCCGTTAGAGATAGAATTTTTGAAGTTGCTTAGAAGATAGAGGTTACTGGTTGCATATGCATTTGTTGCAAATAGCTTTATCTTGCTGGACTGCACTATTTCTTATAAGAATAAAGTTTATGAAAATATTGAGGTTCAAAATCATTGAAATTTACGAATAATTAAAACGAAACTCAATCTTCGTCAAGACATAAGAAATTTTTGTAAGCTAGTTATAACACTCCTTTCAGATTTACTTTTGCATTATCGATGCAAATATGAAACCTTGCTTAGTTTTAAAATGTAGTAAAGAATCAACAAAGATTGGAATATTTTTCCCTAAAATATAAGAGTAATTTAAAAATAATTCTAGGCTCAAAATCAGAAACAATTAAGATATATCAAGATATAACAATTAAAATATCAAGGCTCGGCAAAAGTTAGGTACCGTAAACGCTTTATTAAGCCCCCCTTGCAAGCAGAAATTGCAAATAAACGCCCCTTCTATTAAGCCCCCTCTCTTATGAAAGTTAATCATTGAATAAGTTCTTGAGGCATGTATAATATTACCAGATGAAGTCACATTTGCAGAATATGGCCCATGTAAAGAAATTTGCTTCGTGGAGACCTAGAAGACACTTATTCTTCGAGGCAATCCGAAAGGAAGAAGTTTGTTTACAAAGTATCCCAGAATACGCAATTAACCTTGATGATTCAGATGAAGATGAGAACATTACACTTCAAAATGTTAACAAACTTTCGAAGTTGCTTGCAAAGATTGTTCAAAGCAATAATGCAAAGAGAATGCATAAGAACGTTTGTAAAAAGCTTTTACCTTCAGATAGTAATGAATGTTAATGGGGGGTCACCTTGAAAGTATGTACTTAGACAGGGGGTCATCCAGAAAGGGTACGTTTGCGTACAAGGGGGGGGGTGGTCAAAATTTCTGAAAATTTTGTGCACGTACTATGAGGAAGGCACCTACTTCGCATCATGTGCAAGTAGAGCTGGCAAACCTCCCTCTCTAAGAAGCTGGTAGTTTTTTGCTTTCGTTACCTAAGCACTCAGGAAAAATTCACTGAGCTGATCTCTATCGTGAACTTTACATGGAATTCATATACCCTGGTTTCAATGAAATAGGAACTTGCAAACTTGTCGAAGACAACAATGCATCTGAAAAGTATTCTAGCACCAACGTAAAGGGCGTGGTAACTAGAGCATTTCTGATCGGAGATCTCCAGCTCTTCCTATTCCTTGTGTATGAAACAAGCACTTCCTTTAAAATTAGTTGTGGCTGCTACATCCATCCAGCGTAACTATTCGTCGGCAATATTTTCCAAATCGTCGGCATTTATGATCTGCTAAATTTGTCGGCACATGAGCTTTTGGCCTCTAGAGCAGCCGTGACCAGCGTGGTCCTTGGTTCGAGGCCCACCGCAGACCATTGGTGATGTCATGAAGGGCATCCGGTCCTAAATGCTGGTGCCAGAACTAGTTCCTCAGAGGCACCCTCCAAGCCCCAAAGAATTGGGGGAAACGGAGGTAAAATTGAGATGAGCTTTTGGTCTCTAGCGCCACCCCTGGCAAGACTGTGTTCAGATAAGCCAAATATTGCAATGAAATAAAAAGCAATAGTGCATTTTGCCCTCTCGCTCTTTTCTTGTGCAAGTATCCCTGCTGTTTAACCAGTTACACCTTCGATTTAGCAATGCCTGACTTGTTGATGATTGCTCAACATCAGGGAGTGAGTGTACACTGCGTGAATGGGAATGTCAAGGTCATGGACGTAGGAACCGGGGAGGGGTACAAGGACACGTGCCCCCACTTTTTCACAAATTGGTATGTAAGGTGCCCCTTTTCAGCTAACATAGTGCCAATTTTGCATCTGAGGGAGTCCCTGAATGCATATGTACCCTCCCACTTTTTGAATGCTTCCTACGTCCTTGGTCTAAATTTCATTTGGCGACCTATTGCAACTTTTATGACCGACAGCACCTTTGACAACTAACAGCAAATATGACATAGAGGTCCATGTTCATGACTACTTGGCCTTGGCTTGGGGTTGGTAGTCAGTGGTGATTTCTGGGGGGGTCAGCCCCCAAACATTTTTTCTCTTGGTCTTCCTTTTCAAAGCGCATTGACCTTGCTTTCAATGTTTTGTATTGTGACTTCAGTTGGAAACCGCAGCTTCAATATAAATTTAAGAATAATAACCACGACGACCAATATTATAAAACTAGATCGAGGACAAATAGACTCAGCATTTTCTTCTGATTTCCTTTAATGACAATACCACACTTTTTACAGGACTAAAGATAACGTTTATAAAAATATTTGGGTTCAGAATTGCTGAAAGTTACGACTAATTTAAGAATAATGCAATGCTCAATTTCCTTTAAGGCTCAGAGTTTTTTATACACGTTTTTTATAAGAAAGTTCTTTTGGCCCAGTTCTGAAACTTTCTAAACTTCTCACGCTTCCAGTTTCAAAACTTTCTTTTGACTTTCTTAGCGACACTGTTTAAGTTCTAATGTTTTGCACATGCACATTAGTGGAAAGAGAAAATCTCCATGCACACTTGAAATGATAATAGGTCTTAGTACATACAGAAGTTAAACTGTGTAAGGGTAGCCACCATCACATACATAACTTTTTGTACTCAGATCAAATATCAAATACATAAACACTAAAAAATTTTTTAAATTACCAAAAATCCAGTGCTGAACTTGCAAAGCTATTACAATTTCATGTCATATAGCAACCGAGTACTAATTGCTTATAAACGATTTTCTTATAAATTAAAACAAGTATTTGAGCTATAGGACAGAGCAGCCGTGGCCTAGCGGTAATGCATTCGACTAAGACCAACATGGTCCTAGGTTCGAGGCCCACCACATGCCATGGCCCACCGCATGCCATTGGTGACGTCAGGAAGGGCATCCGGTCCTAAATGCTCGCGCCAGAACTAAAGTCCTCTCAGAGGCACCCCACAAGTCCCAAGACATTGGGGGAAACGAAGGTAAAATCGAGTATTTGAGCTATAGGAATGGTTGTAGATTAGCTTTTTCACCATCGATACAACATTTGTTATTCTGCCCCACTTTTATTTTGCTTTATGATAAAGTAAGACATCAATAAAGAGTTATATGCAATGTTTTGATTTTCAGGGTAGTAACACCTTCGATATTTACGAATAATTCAAGAATAATCTTAGGCTCAAAACCGAAAAAATGTATGAATAATGAGACTCAGCGAAAAGTTAGGTATTGTTTTAAAAGAAGTGTGTACTCAACACCACTAAAACACTCGGTAAATTCAGCAGCGCTAACCCCCCGGCTTTTCGCGTAAAACAGCAACTGGTAGAAAGTATTTTTCTCAGATTCAGACCAATGGAGGGTGTGGGTTATTACTCATTGGCGGTAACATGAAGAGCATCCTGTGTTTGTATACTGTAGTAGTGCGCCAAAGCCAACTCATTTCAAGGAACTTTCTAAGGTCTTGTTTATTTACCCAGGGAGAAGCGAAAATGAGCTCCAGGATTCGTTCCCACTGAGGCTGTCATTTCCCATGGTGGCTGTCTGTGTAATAAGTCGTCATAGAGGCGTCATGGCTCTAAAATCAGGGCCAAGAAATGGACCCCCATTCCTTTTGGGGATTGAACGTGGCCCAACCAGGATCTTCCCGATGTACCATCTGGCCACAATGCCCCTGGGTAGGCAAACTCAATGTTTACATTTGACAGGCTCGCATTATACGAATCATCACCTGCATGGGGAATCAAGGCCCCAGGCACTTATTCCTGAGAGCAGATTAGTCTCGTAAAGTATCTTGCCCTACCTGGCTGATATCCGAAGGGTCACAGCGTATTCTTGTGAATCTCACTTCACAACAGTGTTATTTTATTAATGACAGTATTGGGATATTTCTTATCGTTATCTCTGCATCTTGTCTACATTCATGGAAGATGGTACAAAAGCAGATGTAAACATGAGTTTTTCGATAACTAGTGGAAACGTCGATGAAGTAGAATCAAATATAGATCGATATTTGTCTGACGCTGCAGTTGACGATGAAAGCAAGCTTGCTGCCGAATCCTTCTCGAAGAATAGCAAGCCGACTTTGCTATGTGCTGAGAAAATCTGGAAGTTCCCAGTTAGCAGTGAGTTCTAGTTTCTTTACACCAACTTTTGGTTGCTGTAATTGATATAGCATAACTGACATTTAAATGTAGATAAATTCAAACTCATCACGCGACAGTCATCTTAAGTACAACTACTCACTTTTCTGTCTTAAAACAATTTTGGATTTAGTAGCAGGGATAGTAACTTTCTAAAACTAGTTATTTGGAGTAGTAGGGTTTCAGCTAATTGAACGTGTCATTCACACTTCGTTGGTTGGCCACAATAACTGCAGTTAAATCACAGTATTGAACACAGAGGAAATTAGAAAAGACTGCCATGTGGATGTGAAAAATGCGGACAATGGAAACACCATATGATATGTATGTATTCCTAGAGTTTAGAAAAAGTCGAGCATTCCTCTCCTTGCTAGTTATTTATGTATAGCTGCATAAGCGTCGACTTTGATTTTCTCAGTGGGGCTCAAGTTAGAAAAAGAAAATTGCCTACCGTCAACACAGTTTGTAATCATATTGTATATTTTCCTGAAGATAAGCGAAAAAGATATCCAACCAAACAGAACAGACAATTTCCAGTGGTAGCTCAGCCCTCCTTGGCATTGCCCAGAGGTGGCTCGTGCCCCCGAGCCCCCACATTGTTGGTGCCTATGTATAGCCTCCAAACTGGAAAGTTTGTTTACTTCGCGGACAAAATTAATTTTTAAGAATTCATGGTGAGTTTACGATGTAACTTCCCGGAATTTTTACGCGGATCAGATTTCAGACTTTTTTCGAATAACCTAAAGTGTTTGACTTTTCGCCTCTTCAGATGCCCGGCCAGAAAACCAATACCGTAGATCCTGGAATAAGCCCCCGGGCCTTCTTTGCAAAAATGAATTTTTGGGTGTGGGTTTATTCAAGGAGGCTTGTATGTAAAAATGATTTTGTAGTTGCGGGCTGATTCGAGGTTTTACGGTATACTAATTGTGCACATCCAATACACGCTTTTTTTTATAAGAAAGTCATTATTTTGCCTGAGCCTCAATGTTCTTAACTTTTCCCGGAATTGAGCCTCAGATTTTCTTAAATTTTTCTTAACTTTTACTGAAATAACCTGGCTATAGTGGTTTAAACTATGGTTAATAATATTGTATACATGAATGTGAATTCCATCTTTAACATTTTGAATGCAATAACGATGAAATACCAATTTTTTGCATATGGAAACACTTAATTTTGGAAATTGAGCCTCACGATTTTCTTACGATTTTCTTAAGATTTTGACGATTTGAGCCTCATTTTCTTATAAACTTTTTCTTATAACAAAAAAACGTGTATTGGAAAGCGTGCAAGCCAATACCCGGGCAAGTTGTTGTGGGTGCTCGGCTAAGTTTCCAGTCTGGCATAGCCGTCCTCACAAAATTTAATTGATATCTGTCGATTTTTCCTTCACACCCGCGGAATCCAAAATTTTTCTGGACCCTGTGGGTGATGTACAAGAAGATGGGGGGCCAACCCTTAGCTGTGTCTCAATGGGGGCTCGGCCCCCAAGCTTGTTGAATTGTTCGGAAATAAGAGTATAGAACAACCCTAATTTTGTTGCAAAGACTATTTTAGATTCATAAATCTTTCCAGAAATTGTTAGTTCACAAGATAGGTTATTGACAGTAGCCTATACTTGTTTATAAGACACAGTAAAATTGAAGCTCAGGCTGGCTGTTCTAACTTTTCTTTGCCAAATTTTGAGGCTGTGTTATTTTAAATTTGTTCTTAAATTAGTAGCGTGTATGCCATTTAGAAATACAAGAAAGACAATATACAAGACAACATTGGATGTTTTGATTGATTGAGAACCAAATGTTACAACCAAGTTGATCTTCCTTGCATATTAAGGTCTGGTATTAAAAATGTTTTATAAGCTTTTGTAAATAGACAATGTTAGCACAGTATCCACTTTTTCTAGGAGCAGGGGTGTGCCGATCGGGGGTTTGGAAGGCGTTGCACCCCCAATATTTTCACATTTGCAAGAAAATTGGTCAACAGTTAGTCAGGTAGCAAGAGGGTTGGCCACAGTATTTTCTGTGACCTTTTTTTAGTACCAAATGTGTAACAATGGCTTGTCAATTGGTCAGAACGCCCCCCCCCTAACAGAAGGTGACTCGGCACGTCACTGGCTAGGAGCAACTAATTTGTGAAAATCAAAGAAAAACGTTTCATGTCCAGTTGTTGGTGGAATGCTTCTGTATCGTTTTCCAAAAATACATTTTACGACAAGGCTTCAGGCTCAGCCGTGTTCTTAATTTGTTCTAAACTTTCCATCAAATTTCAGGCTCGTATTGTTACGAATATATTTTATAAAAAAGGAGTGTATGTTGTTTACTGGCCATCATTATCATTTAGCTAGGTGGACTACTTTCAGAGTTTCTTATAAAACTACTTGCAAGAAAAGAGCCACCTAGCTATATCAATTTAATTCGACGCCACTGGATTCTGTGTATGCCATTTGACAGCACTAATGTCATATTTTCACATTATGTGAAAGTATTTTTCACTTCACAGCCCTCACTAATTTTCTCTGCCTTCCAACACTAGCGCTAGCCTTATAGCTATAAGTAATTAGAGACAAGGGATCTCGTTGGGACTTATGCTATATGCAATTTCAATTGTATGAATACTCTGGACTGTTTGCATATATCCAATGTCAAAGCACCATCCGTAATCTTAACACCCGCTTAAAGTAGGGAGTTCAGGCGATATTGTATTTGAAAACCAAAGGCAATCATTTGCAGCTGAATAGACAGAGCACGAATAGAGTATCCTTCTGGGATCACAAAAATGTTTTTATCTCAGCCATAGCTCAAGCCATTCAAGAGTTAGAAATTGAAGTTTGTCATGCACTGCACATTCAATGTATATAGTACGGAGCCCTTCCTAGCTTGGACTCATATTTTCAATTTTTACAAGCTGATAGGAACTAATTTAATGATATTTTCAATTAAATTTCACTGGGGCAAGCCTCATTGAAGATTCTTCAGGTCAGGGGTGGCGCTAGGAATTTTCTGACGGGGGAGGGGCTAATTCTTCCAACGAAGAGACTAAAATATAGTTTTCAGGGTACTATAAATGCCAGAAATGTCCGAAAAAAATCGTTTTTCACCTTCTAACGGGGGCTAGTATGGTTCGGCGGGGGCTATAGCCCCCTAGCCCTCCCCCAGTTCAGGTCCCCGTGCGTGCTCCCTTCAGCTACGTTCCTGTTTTACATTGCATCCCCGCTCCACTGTGCACCGCCTGCAGGCCCCTGACTTTAGGGCACTTCAACGATGAGGTCATTTAGCCCCCAGGATAGATAATGGTAGCGTGTGCGACAATTGAAGAGTAGGGCAAATATCTACAAAAGCTGCTTCTGTTTGGTAGGATTGACACATTTATCTATCAATCCACTTCTGACGCTAAATAGGAACTCTGTAATCTTATTAGTTTTATCAGTTGCTGCTTAATATATGGCTTTTTATTAGCAGCGCGTTTACTATTTGCAAACCCTTTACACCCTATGGCAATGCCTCTGTTTGTATAGTATGCAAATGATATTGAATCGAGCAGAAAAAGGAGGCTGCCAGATCACGAATGCAGTCAGTAGCTCTGTCCAGAGCCACCGAGAGGGGGACAGGGGGTAAATTGCCCCAAAGTCCCAAGCTCCAAAGGGCCTCATGTCGCCCAACGCTTCAAGGTCTGGGGGCCTCATAAAGTAAACCAGCAGTACTTTTTCAAAGTTAATTTTTAGACCCTGGAAGTTTTCTGCTTGCTTCGCTCGCAGGGGGCTTCCACTCTCTCTGTTACCCGTGGCCCCAGAATCCTCTCACCGGCCCTGCCTCTATCTGAATGGAATTTTGACAGCTCTACCTTATGATTTCAAGCTTTTACTCTGAAGAGTGAAATACCGTAAATCCTCAAATAAGGCCACGGGGGCTTCTTTGCAAAAAATGAATTTTTGGGTGGGAGCTTATTCGAGGGGAGAGCTTATTTGAGGGGGGCTAATTACAGAGTTTGACAATTTCCTCAACGGTTGACATAAAAACGACATAGTTTTCTCAATGAACTAGAAATTTCTTCATTATCATCGCGAAAGCCGCGTTTCTTTCTGCTTTTCTGTCTCCAATCAAAGGAAGTAATAGTGTATAGATATTGTCCTGTAGTCTTTCTTAAAATAAGATATTATTCTGCACATATGCTTCTATAGAAGAAGGCCCCATGGGGGATTATTCGAAGGAGTGCTTATTTACAGAAATGATTTTTAGGTTGGGGGCTAATTCGACGATTTATGATATTTTCACCCTATATTTTTCTTGTTTTATGCTATCCGTGTAGCAACACTGGAATTGGAAAACAACAGTCAAAATTTTGTGACTAGATACTAACTTAGAGTATTCGTTACAAATTACTATTTACCCCTATCCATTTATTTCATTTAATTTCCCTTTAAAACTTGTTTATGAAGGTTGCAATTCATTAGCCTGATGTAAAATTGGCCCTTTGAAGAAAAAGAAAACCTAATTACAATATAAGCAATATAAGATATCTAAAATAATATGATCTACATATGTATAAATAAGTACAGTGCAATCAAAAAACAAACTAAAAGAAGACAAGCTAACCCTTGAAATTAATCTTGGAATCCTTCAAAGATGACTTGAATGAATAGAGGGCGCTAGTTTTGTTCTTAAATCAAGATTGTTCCACTCTTTTGCTCCATGAAAAGTAAAGGATTTTTGCCCATAAGACGTTTTCATACGGGGTATTAGTAGATCAGTCGCAGAATTCCGAAGTTCACTTGTGTAACGATCAGAAAGTTTACAAATGGAGTAGTCGACACAGGTTGAGGTTGGGACAATCCCTAAGGGCCCCTAAGTTTCTGAAGTCCTGAAGAGCCCTTCAGAGAATTTCAAGAGACAAGTCTTTTTGTTCTATTTGGGACTGTATACATGCTCCGGCCTAGCCGGGATATTCCGCCAATAGAAACACATACAATTTTAACTTTGCATATAGATTACAGATTTATCCTGTCCCGTCATGCCGGGATATTTTAACCCCGTCTCAGGTCACATTCCTACATGTGTACAAACACAAGCGAGATATTCCGCCTTGCTGAGCTGTAATTGACATTTCTGTGCTTGTTTATGACCATCTGCATTGCTAAATAGACTATAAAGAGCAATGTCTACACGAGCTCATCGCTCGTGAGTAAATTGAGGCGGTTCTGCTAATGTAAATGCAAATATACAAATGTCTCGTCTAGGTGAGACACCCGCCTAGACGGGATATCTCCACTAAGCGGGATATCCCGGCTAGGCGGGATCATGTATACAGGCCCTTAGAGTGAAAATCAAGGCAGGGCTCTAATCTTTGTAAGTTCCTAAGGACTCTGAGGGCAGGCCTGAGCATGGATCTCCAATACCCAAAGCAATCCCACTAGACATCAGACTGCACCCAAAACCATATGTATTTAGATACATATATCAAAGCGGAACTGTCTAATAGGTATACTAACCGAGGGAGAACTCCCAAAGTGTGAAGTTCAGAAAGAAGCCACGTAGATAAATATATACAAAGCTTGATACCATATATAGCTATTTACAAATTTAACGATTGATAACGTAAACATAAGTTAAGCGTAAATTCGTAAAACGTGAACCGAACACAACTGGTTTTGATATGAACAATACTATAAAAAAGTCAGAACAAGAAAATAGTCTCCAGGCTACTAGAGCCTTTAGTTCCCAGACCTCAATATTTGACACAAAGGCTTCTTCTTAGAAAGTCACCTGTTTCATCAACCACTTAAAGCTACGCTTCAGCTTTTTTAACTATGCTATAAGAAGAGGAGAAGCTGGGGTGCTTCCATTGGGTAGGGGGACGTGAAGCATAGCTGCCAGAGAGAAGAGTGTGGTCTGTCAATGATGAAAGGACGTGTAATTCTCTAAATCAATGAGTGTTTAGGTCCAACTTGGCTGTAAGTGGGACGAGACCTTCACAGTGCAAACAGCTGACAGTACAGACAAATCATAGAGTAGCTGAATTCCTTTATAAGAACCATGGGGGGACATCATTGATGCATCTGGTTTTTCACTTGACCTGGACTCTACGAGGGCTCACGGTGGGCCTGCTTGCCTCCTCCCTGAATTCTATGATCTCTCCTAAATCTTTGATTTCAGCATTTTCCTGTCAACTAACAGTAGCACCAAACCGAAAATAATTAACAGGAGGAATTGATTCTGCATCAGACGAATCAAAGGTTTGCTACAACCTTTGATTGAATCTATAGCCCCTCCTCCTTACGAGTTTTTTTGTCTATGAGAGCCTGATCCTGGACATTGGTTGCTGAGACTGACAATATCCATATATTGATTGCTACTCTACTATTTATATTCACTGATGGCTGTTTGCATTATGACCAATAGTTATGAAATTCTCTGATTTCCCTGAATAAAGTTGCATAGTCCCCTGGCGTTCTCACTGTCCGTCAATGAAAATCTTACCTCGTCCTTATTATCGAAACGAAACAGTTATAGGCCTTTCAATGAAACGCGTGCGATTGCTCGTGAGCGCGCAGACACGCGCCGAACACATCCCACGCGCTCGATTTGTCCGCACGCAAATTTGTCAATTTCATAGCTAGCGAGCGATGAAATTGATAGAACACACATTGAAGTATAATGGAAAGCTCATAATCAACGGTTTGCCTTTTAAAATACTTTGCGTAATCGAGCATGTGTTGCCAAAAGACTCGGTTTTTCACTCGACTTCTTTCTCGACTTTTCAATTACTCATATTTCCACAACGTGTATCAGCTAAAATATTTACCATCACTTATATTTTTCGACCAATGAGACGCTACTGCGCATACTTTCACTCGACTTCCTCGACGAGGTGGCTGAACGGCTCGATTTTCACTCAACAACATCTTTTGCTCGATTTTTTTTGACAAAGATCAAACTTCATTCAACATCACTCGACTCCACTCCACTCACTCAACAAGGTGGCCAAGCTGCTTGGTTTTTTTGCTCGATTTTTTGTCGAGTAAAAACTCGAGTGAAAAATCGAGCCGTTTGGCTAGGGCCTTACTTAACTGTGCAACTGAATATCCTTTATCCTCAAAATATTTAATCTTTTCATCAGGAACTGATGAAGGCGATGATAAAAGCGAGGAAAGCGATGATAAATATAATTCTCTTGTGGAGGAGCAATGTTACTAAGTATGACATAATTGCACATAATAAAGCCTCTTTTTAGGCATTTTACAGCTTTTATCAATTAGCAAGAATTTTCGTCAAAAAAAACAGCGCACGCAAACGAACCCACGTGTGCGATCAGCAGCGGGCGTCTAATTTACTAATTGAAAGATCTACAGTTAGAGCTAAGTGTATGGTACAAAATTCCATTTTCGCACCATACTACATTCCCTGGCTTTTTCAGATTTCCACCACAGGATTTAATTTCTCAACAGTTCCTTCTCGCCTCTTCTCCGCATCGAGGCTGGCTGTGCAGAGCACAGCTAATTACGTTCTAACTAGAGGTGCACGTCTTTTTATAAGAAAATATTTTTGGACTAGTGCTGAAACTGTCTTAACTTTTTCATCATTCTAGAATCAAAACTTTCTCTTCTTAGCTAAACATTTTAGACCATCTTAGGTAAACGTTTTGAGTTCTAATGTTTTGGGCATGGACATTAATTGAAAGCGAAAGCTCCATGCACACTTGATATGACAATAGGTCTTCGTAAATACAGAATTTAAGCTGTGTAAAGGGTGGCCACCATTACATACATGACATTTTGTACTCAGATTAAATATCAAATACATAGACCCTAAACATCTTTTTAAATTACCAAAAATCCAGTACTGAACTTTCTTAACTTTTTGAGCAGCTAAGTAGTACTTTCTTATAAACCACTTTCTTTTAAAGAAACCTGTACCTTCCTACTGGTGATCTCGATGCTACGAGGAGGCTCGGAGAACTCACATCGGAGTTCTTCGAGTCGCCTCCAATTAGGATATCCCCGCTTCTCCGTTGTCTCTGATCATTAATCAATATGATATCATGTAGTAAGTCTTTCTACATATGATACAATACCAAGCCAAAGCTTTGTGTCTCTGGGCGTACAGTAGCATGCCACAGTAACGCCCCCATATGAAAATTTTTAGAGACGTATGCGACACTTAGAAAATATGTCATGATATTGAAGAAGGGGCGTGGCATTCTTCATATATGCTTCTTGAAAGTGAATTTTTGATAGTGAATGGTAACAAGGCATCACTGGCAAACAAGAACCATTTTGATTTTAGCGATAGTAAGCTCCTAATACCGGAGTGGGCGGCCCAGTGGTTACAGCGTCTGTCTCACAACCGGTAGGTCATGCGTTCGAGCCCCGGCCCAGTCATACCAAAGATTTGTAAAATGGTACTCACTGCCTTCTCGTCTAGCGCTCGACATATGAGAATGGAGTGGGAAAGTTAAACTCGCGGAGCTACCAGTGGACCAGCCCCCCGCTGTAGCCTTCACTGCATTCCCAGGCGCGAGACTTAGGGCTATAGAAACGGAGATAGGCGCTGCCCTATGCGCCATTTTGTCGCAGGAAAGAACTTTGACTTGAAGCTCTTAGTATCTATTTACTTCATTGTGGCCAGCTTTTCTCTTTGCTGTGAATTACTTTAATTAAGAATCAGACGGTAGCACTTAACGTAAGATGATCTTTGTGGCTGACCTCGTGTTAATTCATCTAACAGGCAGGAAGAGCGTATGGGAAATAAGTCAGTCTTAAACTGTAATATTTCTCCTGAGAAGATTTGTGTTTAACCATAACTCCATTTAACTGTTATCTCCTTGGACACTATTTTGGTATTTTTCCAAAGCGGCCTGTAGGATTTTTGCCAGACAGTAAAGATTATTGTAGGATGCAAATACACTACCAAAAAACCTAATTTTTAGTAAGGTTATATAGTTTGTTAAAATCAGTACATGTTCATACTTCACGTTGTCATGTTTATTAAATTCCCTTACTTTTGTATTGTAATTGTTTGCTATTGTAAATCTTATGAAAATAAAAAAACAAATGAAAAAATTCCTGTTGGACCTTCTATACTGGGGTCAAGCGGAGGGGGCTTAGGGGAATACTGGACCCTTCTCTACCGTTTTGCCTGTCAGCATATTGATGTAGTTTTTCATGACTTTTGGCGCCTTTTGTTCTATTATTTTATTACATACTCTGTGATCTTTCTGTACTGCTTAGATCTATTTTCCAAGCGGCCTGTTTTGCTGAGTATCAAATTCCATGCAATTTTCATTACGAATTTTTAATATCCAGGTTACAGGGCTGTGGGTGGAAGCCTTTGTTGCAGAGTGTAGACCCCTCAGTTTGCTGAAGGCGTGTCTCCCAGGTTTTGTTTTAACGTAGCACCAAACTATCTTCTTGGTTCCATGTTTTTTTATCGGAAAATTTTATTAGCGACTAATACTGAAGCGTACTTAATTATATTTAACTCTACCTGGCACGAACGAAAAGGAATTGTTTGCACAGAGTCTATTTTGGGCGCCATTACCACAGGATCGATGAACTAACTCGCATATCGTATCTAAAATAGAAATTGATCTAGACTCGGTTTGACCTATGGTAGGCAGGCTGAATCACATATTTGCGTTATCCCGCTAAATGCAACAAAACAGCGGACTAGAAGGACTAGTAGCTAAGTTAACCAGATTATTGCATTCTGCAATAGTCTGGTTGTTTCTTATGCCCGGCATCGGGATGGAAGAAAAAATAATGTTTCTCTCTAAAAAGTTATAGTCTGCTCATATTTCCATTGACGTGTACATACCACATCTAAAAATTTACTATTACTGTCATGCCCCAAAATATGTAAACTTGTAGTTTGTACCATGTGAATTTTATTCTATATCCTATATTACCACCCATTTCTAAGAGGTTCTAAAAGTCGATAACCCAAGAGCCAGTATAATTTTGGTTGTCTCGTCCAAGATTTGACTCAAAGAATTTTCATGCCCTATCAAAGTGCCTTCCTTCCTCGTCCCGGGCATTGAAAGCCTAAGTTATGTAGCAGTGCGCACCATTACTAAAGATTCATTCCAATTCTGTGCTTTTGTTCAAACTTTTCCTATCAACACGACTTCTATGTGTTAGCAATCAATCTGTCTATCATCCACCTAGCTGTCTGCCTTTCTGCCTCTCTGTCTTTCTGTACGTCTGTATGTGTCTTTCTGCCTCCCTGTCTTACCTCTCTCTTTCTTTCGGTCTGTCTATCCTGTCTGTCTGTCTGTCTGCCTAGCATGATGTGACCACCTAGGTCCTCGGTAAGCCAAGTGTCGCAGTCAGGGGACGTAGGAAGCACTCAAAACGTGCTGGTACATGCATTCAGGGCCATTCTCACATGCAAAAAGGGACACTTTACAAACAAATTTATTAAAAGTAGAAGGGACACGTCCCCTCTTTATCCCCGGTTCCTACGCCCATGGTCATAGTAAGTGCTTTCAATGATACTCTGTTTTGTAAGCAAATGCTCTCTTTTCCCGTTTAGGCTTGCTGCAGTTGACGAAAGCTAAGCTCATGCCAAGTTGTATTGTGACAACAATGACTAACCTGTCAGGATCAAGCATGAAATCGAGAAGAAATCGAACCTCATTTACAAGGTATCAATTAGAGGAAATGGAGCGAGTTTTTTCTCAAACACATTACCCAAATGGAAATATTCGCCAAGTCATGTCAGAAAAACTTGATCTAGCAGAAGCTAAAATACAGGTACCGTATCTCGTCACACCCCCTTCGTTAATGCCATCTTTCGATATAAGTGAATCTATCGCCACTGAAACAGTATCTGCAATCCTACTTGATTTTTCTGTCTTTTTTCTACGCAAAGTGAACAGAGGAGGGGGGATATGTAAAACAAGGCTTGTTTGAAGCGTCCGCTCACGGAAGGCAAGCTCATACAAAAATAAAGATTACCTGCATATGAACCACAGTGGTGTTCGGAATGATAATAGACAGCAAGTCTTGAACATTTAAATAATACTATTCCGTGTAACTGTCGTGTAAATTTGTTTCCCGCTTCTCGGACCGCAACCTATCGTGCCTCATTTTCATTTCACATTTGTTCCCCTTGTTCGCAAAGTGATATTTCCAGCTAGTTGATCAGAAATTGAAATCTTGGAGATGTTCAGGTAATCACAACTGAAAACAGCAACCCTTAAAAATTTTTGTGAATAATAATACTGCTAGAGGTTTATCGGTAGCTCGGTGGGCGCATGCCTGCTTTCTCTCATCCTTGAACATAGATCTGCACATTAATCTTAGAAAAATATGATTATTCTTTACATCCCCTTTCATGCTCAAAGGTTCTGTCTGGATTTTTATGTCCAATGAGCTTCTGCTTTTCTTAGACGATCATGGAAAGTTCCCCTGCCTTTTTCAGCAAATGAACATGCCCTTTTCTAGTGCCCTCTATATATCAAAAAGAGCGTTTCTCTAAGATGGAAAAGGCATTATTTTGAACATTTCCCGGGGACTTTACCCCTCCCCCCTCTGTCCTGATGTCAAAAAGCAACAAGAATCATTGGTCTTCAGAGCAACGATGTCAGTAAAACTTCCACAGTAGTTTCTCCACGTATTAATCTGAATAACAATATTCACAGGCCGTATCCTCTTTTAAGAAGTTTTTTGCCCTTTTTCATGGATTCCTGCTCTTGAAACTTCCTACTTGCAGGCCTGTGACGTAACATGTGAATGGTAAGAAGCACTTAATTTTTGGCATACTTTAGTGGAACGGAAACCAATGTTCGTGCAAAAATTGAGAAAAGATTGTGAGCCTGCGCGAAGCAAATTTACACTCCATGCCTTTTTTATAAGAAGTAGACTTTCTACCTTCGTCCTGGATGTTTCTTAGTATGTCATCAAATCGAGCCTTAAATGATTCTTATATGTTTCTTGAACTCACAAGATCTATAACAATTATACCAACCCAGAGGCAACTGTGATACAAGAAATAGGATTTTCTAGTTTTGTGAGGCATGCAGTGGATACTGTTTCTATTGTGTTTGAAGTTTGATAAAAAAATTTGTAAACTCAGCTTTTTCAAGTTATTGTTTGAAACACAGCCTACTCTGTGTTTCTAAAATGTTTCTTGAGTTTTTACCTGATTTTAGTCTCATATTTCTTGTAGACATGTTTCTTATAAGAAAAAACCGTATATTCGTATCATCTTCAGCCTTCTATTGTTTCAATAGCATTGATGCTTCTCCAATACCGCTTATTGCTTAGGTATATTATCTGGGTATCTGTCTTTTTCTGTAGGAGCCTTTCACTGGTAGCTTCTCAGTCTTTATTTTTGTAATTTTGTCTCGTTTGTAATCGCTTTGGAATATTATTCATACCTATCATCCATAGCTATATGACTAGATAATATCATTAATAAAGTCTCATGTGTGAGGAAGCATGGAACGAGTGGTAGTCACGTGCTAGGTAAGGTAATCGACAAAAGAGGGGAAGCATGTGTAAGAACGAAAAAAATGGTGCGAAAGAGCTTACGTTAGAGAAATTGTGTTAAATTGGTGTTAAGTCGGAGTGAGTTATTTATTGAGAAATGGTTACAAGTATTACAAGTATTTTGTGTTGTTGTTCACCTTGTGGCGAGTAGAGCTCAGATCACGTTACACGTACTGAGCTTAACCATAAATAAATATGAAATAGCTAGATATTACATATATATTATTGTGTTATAAACTGTATGTTATTTCAAGGTGTGGTTTCAAAATCGTCGAGCTAAATGGCGAAAGAAAGAGAAGCAGCCGGAATCTAATACAGAAGAGAATGGTGAAGATTCTTCCATGTCGAGCAATGGCCAGCTTTTACAGTCATCCCATATAGAACCAAGCACCGATTATGGTTACATCACAGCAAACGATCGCCAGGAAGCCCCAAATCCCATGTCATTTGCAAATGCAACAGACATAAACAATTATGAACTTGCAAATCACGAGTATGCTATTCCCACCTCAGCGAATGGACTCCCTCCAGGATTCTATTTTGTTCCATTTTCTAATCCGCAGGCAGCACCTTGGCAGACTTCAATTGAATGTGAAGCAAATAGTGCTAAAGGGCTGTTTGCAAGTTATGATTATAATTTTGGCCAGCATCAATCATTGGGTACCACTGGTTATCCCCTTTATGTAATACAAGATCCAATCACTGGCCTTAGTCAGATCTTTCTTCACTTCTCAGCATATAATTTCCAATATAGTGGAAGTGGGTTTTGTTCAAGCATGTCAAGAGAATCAGAGAGCAATTTTGATAATGAAAGTGACAACGATGCCCTTTTTAGTAGTGAATTCATGGAAGATAACTCAAATTCCAGTTCGTCTTGTTCTGAGGAAGGGAGTAGTGAGTCATCTCCTTTTGAATCGATCATTTCACAGCCCCTTTCTGACAACAAATCAGAGCCAGAGAGAACTGAAGAGGAAGGCACAATGCTCATTGCGCGATCAGAAGGCGAAGATGATTGTCGAAGCAAAGAAAATGATTGTGAATACTGGCCTACATTTGAAAGCCTACCTGTATGCACTTCTGATGTACTTCCTTTAATCAATTCAAGCAACGAAAATAATGACGTCATGAACGAGGGAGAGGAATGCACGACATGCAGTGATCAGAGCGTTTGCTTGAATGAAGATGCTACCTCAACGGATTCTGGGATTTCGGTTGAGCAGCATCACTTTGAAGATAGCATACGTGGAGAAGAGAAAACTTTAGTGGAAGTTCAATGTGAGCAGATTGACTACTCAGATGAAGATGCAAAGGACTCTTTAGAACATTATGTCGATTCACTGGTTTCAATGGAAGAAGGTGTTTGCGAAAAAAGAGATGTACCATCTCAACCATCTTTGAAATCTGCTCAAGAAGGTTTGACGAAGACGTGTATAGGTAGTAGCGATAATTGTACAGTAGGGAATGCAGCTGATGTGCACAGGAAACGTTTGAGTAGCAGCCTTGAGATGACTCCGAGCAAACTCGGGTATACGCATTCACGGGTGAAAGAGGAAAGCAGTAGTGACGACTTCGATGTCTTTTTAGACTGTGATGATAGAAAAGTATTGGAGGAGAGGCTGCTTCGCTCTCAGAACGAGCTGCAACAACTGAATTTTGAGGATGAACAGCGAATGCCTCACAAGCCGATTGTGCAAAAGAAGAAAGATGCTACTATTAAAAGAGGGCATGTTGAGGTGAAGGAAACTGACAGTTTGATGACATGTGTTGCTTCAGAAAAAACTAACAGTAGCATATTACGAGATCCACCCAATAAGAGGCAACGACTAAGCAGCCTCACTCTGGAATCTTGCACCAATAACACTGGCATTGAAGATGTAGATTTTCCTGATTGTTCAGACAGCATTGAGTGCCTTATTAATATTAAACAAGAAAGAGAGGACATAGAAAATGATGTAGTTCTTGCTGGGAACCTTGATTTACATAGCATCAGAGAGGCATATAGTAAAATGACTGGTTATGTAATAGCGTAGCTGTTAGAGGTTTCTAGATAAAGAAGCCTCTTCAATGACGCGTAGTTAGATTCGCATTCAATATTCTTTCAGCCTAATCAGCTACCTGCTGTACGAATTGAAAGAGAACTCAGGCAGGGACGGCGGAACAATAGTAGGGCAGGAGGGACAGAAGTTTGGAAAAGGGCACTTGCACTGATTATAACGTCATAATGACGTCAGAATTTTAAATTAAGGGTTACTTTTCACAAACACATGCTCCCAACCATTGCTTCATATATTTCGTGGCAAGGCATGAAATTCTGAGGGTAAGAAGGGATCGAGCCTGAGAGAAGACCGAATGTAAGAAGAAAATGTGAAAAAAATCAAATCAGCAGACAGCAAAAGAAGGGCACTTTTGCCCCCTTGCCCAAGCTCTCCGAAGGCAGGGGGTGCGCTGTCGATCTTCGCCCCCTTGCCCCGGCGTCTCTGAACACAGGTTTTGCAATAGGTCCCAATTTGGTTACCCATGTCTATTATCTGATCTCTATTCTATTGCTTTTTACACAGAGTTTCTTAAATGAACTTAATACGTAGTTATTAGATCAAGGTTCTAGTGTTATAGCTGCAAGCATAGAAGTGTTCTCTCGTAAATGCCGTTTGAAGATCTTGTACATTGTAGATGAATTTGTTTAACTACAATTGGTAGACCACATTGCCTGTTTCTTTTCATAGCAATGAAAATTCAGGAATATAGTTAATTCAGAGGCGCATTTTGAAGGTGTTTTGGGGTCTCACACCTGTAAAAGATTATCAGCTAGTCTTTCATATACACGTTTTTTTATAAGAAACCACTTTATAAGCAACCTAATACTAGACAGCCTAAAAGTTAAGAAACTTTTAGAAAGTTCTAAAAGTTTCTTAAATTTCAGGCTGTCTACAATGATGGAGCTAACAAACTTTTTACAAATAACACATTGAAATCGTTACCTGGTTCAATGCAAAGTTGTGCCAAAACAATGTGAATATGACATTGCTTTAGAATTTAACTCGCACTGACGTATACTACTTGTTGTAGGACAAGTAGTTTGCTACATTCGCGTTCTGCGTACGCTTTCACAGCAATTAAATTTATTAAATTAAGAAATTTTAAGAAGCTGTTAGAACTAAAATGTCACCAAAATTTAAGAAACTTTTAGTCCTAGGCCTTCAGGTAGGTTTCTTATAAAAAGAAAACATGTAGCAAAAGTCGGTCCGTGGCAAGTTGCGATAAATGACTGAATTCCATAAAATGTAAGACCAAGAAATTGTCACACAAATGTCTGATTTCGAAGATGAATCCATCTGTCCATTGAATTTCTTCACATCCCTAAACCAGTGTTTCAATGTGCATTTCCTGATCTATGCTGTTTAGAAATAAGTCAGAAGTCAGTTTGTTGGTTTGATAAAGGACAATAAAGAGTGTTCATTTGGTGAAGTTCTATTAATGTGCTACAGGACAATCAGATATACGAACGAGATTTAAAGGCTCAACAGTGTCTGTTGCGGAATCTAACTAGTGTATCAATGGTACGTTTTCTATGCCCATATCTGACTAATTAATTTTGATAAGAATAGTCTCTTTTCATAGAATGAAACGCTGATGCCTGTGGCATAAAGTTTTTTCAGTCGGAGGTTTTGTCTCAAAGCTATTGTTCCAGACCACTCCTACTTTATTCCCTCAGAACCTGATCCATATCCAATTTTATGCGCTCGTACTGTTGTCGTGGCGGTCAAGAATGATTGCTATGGCACCCTATTAACTGTAAGATTGAACCTGAGACTTGAAACATGCGCTTTCCAGTAATCTTTTCTTGATAGCAGAGCTAGCAGACTCTCTCAAATCCGGTCTTGGAAGCAAGTTTGTTTGACAATTGTCAGGCCTCCCGTACGGCATAAAATAAAAGCACAAACTTTCAGATTTAGCATATATGTTCTTAGACAAATACAAAATATAATGACTTAGAGTAAATTAGCATAAAATTTCACGAACTTTTGGATCATAGACATTTTCTCTATATTTTATCCTTCACAAGATTGTGGCAGAATAGCAATGGCAAAGTCATATTTTTTAGTATCAAACTTTCTCCTATTCGCATTCATATTTCAGTTCAAATTTTGTCAGGTGCAAATTTGAAGGATGATACTGTTGTTATTGATAATACTTGGATTGGTTAACATGGAATAACGTGGAATTTAAGAGAAGGTAGCATGAAACAGCATACGTAATTTGAAGCTATGTCATAAAATAGCATAACATTGAAGTGAAAGTGTCATAAATTCACAAAGAATACGTAACATTTGGCTCAGAGTCCTGCATTGCTTTTTGACCAATTGGCTTGCCACTTCTTTCTTTTAGCGTTGCAGAAAACTTTTATTGTCCTTATCATATAGCAGCTGTATTACAGCATTCAGGGGCGGCGCCACCCATCGCAGACTGGGGAAGGGAGTTTGGTACCACGTCCAAAAGTAACTGCGCGAATCGGTTGTCAGATCCATTTCAAAATCTTGCAAGAGGTCCCTCACCCCAACCTTAACATTGTCTTTTCGAATTTGAACGAATTAGAAAATCGATCTTGGCGAGAAGTGTAGAAGCCTTGAAGGCATACATGATCGAGTCGCAGTCATAACTAGAAAGAGACATCTTGTTTGTACTCAGTATTCACAATTGGAATCCATTAACTTATTAACTATGATTCTACTATTTATACAATACATACAATAAACGTGACAGATGATTGACAGGGTTTGTAATGAAAGCGAGACTAAACTAATAATACCATGTTAGGTTATGGATAGCAGTCCTATGACAGAAGTGGGAGGGGGTGGAAAAATCTCCCCCAGTCCCCCCCGTGGCGCCACTACTGACAGTATTAATGTCTAGTTTGCAACCACAGTATTGTTTTACCTGAAGGCCTTTATGTTGTAGCTACTCTAATGATGAACCTAGTTTCAATTCAGATGTGTATGCTTTAATTACACCTCAATAGCTTCCATCAGATAGGCCAGTTCCTCAGCTAGGCCTACATCCAGATCTGACATCGGGAGCGTAAACTATGCAAAACTTCGACAGTTAGAAACTTTATGCCAACTCCTAATAATAGGTGGTGATTTAGACATGTTATCGAGCTCATTTGTCAATGCATTGCGCAACTTTCAAATCTGACCTGTCACCCTTCCAGAATCTTCTTCTAAAAGATAGACAATATAAGGTAGATATATTGCTTATAAAGTTACGTGCGTGCTTGCTGAGACATAGAGAACTCCTTATTATGCTGAAAAAGGCTATTTTAGATAGAAAACTTTGTCGAGAGACTGATAGTTTACAAGATATAAACCAAAATGTGTTAAAGCTAGGATAAATTTTCCTTGTGCTCCTTTCATGGTATAGCAAGTTCGTTATCTGTGCAAATTTGTAGCTGCATTATTCAAAGGTAGAGGTTTCAAGATTCCATTAGAATGGTAATTCATTTATTTTATAATAAGAGTTCCCTTTACTAGTTGAGTTACATATATGTTTTCAGAAGCTCGGCGGCGCATTGATGCATCAGAGGTTTTAAACACACCAATATCAACGTTACTGAAAAATAGACCAGGGACGTTTGATCATGGACATAGACTGTCAAAGTGAAAATTTCATTCAAAACTTGTAGAATACAGCTCACCAGTTTTCCATATAACGTTAGAAACCTATTTAAATTCCGATAGCAAAGAACAGTAATCCATTGTCGTAGAGAAAGAACGATCATGAATAACTGGGATGGTTCAAGTGTCTGGAAAGTTTCTGTTTATATCATTCAATGCTTAATCCCTTTTAAAGGATATCACAATCATTGTTAGATTTTGACAGTAATAGAAGAAGTCACTTTTACACGTACACTAAATTTTTTTCAATCGAAATAATTGTTGTACAATAGAAGGTTTTTCTGCTCTCTCAAAACAATTTTGTAGAGTTCTGTGCTTAATTAAACAACTCACTCCTCACTCCCCAGTAACTCTCCCAATGCTATGAAGGCTTCTGTTTTCCACAAGCCACTGAAAGGAAAATGACAAAGCATCAAATATGTAGTGCTAGACAGCCGTGAGTTAAAACCCTAATTGCAACATTGAATACACCAAAAATTGTACATCTCTAAATAGAGTTTTTAAAACTACCTAGTGGAGTTGCCTACCTACACTAAGCTTAAAGAGTACTTCACACTTTAGCTCCTCTAAAAGCAAAAAGATATTTATCAACATGGCGATTTGTCTTGGGCAGCTGTAGACATTTAGCAAGTCATTCAGTTACTTAATAAATTCAGTAAGCAAGCATTCTATTTATTTAGCACATCACATTCACACTGAAGTGACTTTAAGCTTACCTTGTCTCTGTGACTCCCCAAGTGAAGTCATTCCTGGCCCAGACCTCTAAGCTTGCCACGTCCTCAGAAGCTGCTGTGGAGGAAGATGGCGTATAGTATGTGAGCTTAAAAGACCCGACTACGTTTACAATTATTCAACTTTCTATTACCCCAGGTAAAGATTTTCGAGATTGCGTGCTTCCTATCTTGTTGCAATGGAGTAGCTGTACGAGCTTGCTAGCGTAGAATGCTATAACTATACCGTTATTTAGCAGGTTTTCCAAAAAGGAGTAACTTGTTGTAAGACTCAACATCTGTCATGTGTAAAAGATGTCGATAAATAGGGAACTGAAATACAAAATTTATTAGCATTTTCATTCTATATGTCAGTGAAATTGTATTTATCTTAAAAAACTGATTATACCGGGTTTAGCTTTGACTTCATCTGTTGTTGAAAGTGGACTGCATTTTGCTAAAAATTGTCACCATTTTAACATTCTTTACGGCATAAATAGGACCTCTATAAACTGGAATGGATGATAAAGTCAGAAACTGTCAATCACCATGCTCACCTTTCTATTTAGGCAACAGTTCTCTAAGTACAGCTTCAAAATGTCTTCAGAAGTTGGAGATGATGCAACCATTCAATTAAGCCAGCCTTCATTTACAAGAAGACTTTTTCATAGTATAAACCAGGTCAGTTTTTATGTTTCTTTATTTCCAGCAGGTATGTGTGACCAGATCTTTGTTTTTCTGTTGTCACACTCCAAATTACTTACTTCCTTTTGTGGATCAGAATTTCTACTATGATCAGGGTGCATTTTATGCAGCAAGGACTTTGCAGTTATAATGAAATGCGCTGTGACTCCTTCACACAGGCAGGGCTTATACCAGTGGTGGTCAAGCTTGTCAGTGAAAGGACCACATTCACAAGTCATAAGTTTAGAAGGGCCACACATAGGGCTGTCACTGATTTCTGCCTACAAGATTCCCTGACCTTTTCCCCTGATTTTCCTGGCAAATACAAGCCCATAGGCAGCTGAATGATAAATGTAGATGTAACTTCCAGTTCATAGTTGGAAACCTTTGCATGTTGCTGATCTTTACCAATTGATTAAATCTTATGTGGGGAAAATTGTCTGTCTAAGATGACTATAGTATAGATATAGTCATCTTGTTGAAAAATGTGGGTCTGGGGGCCTGCTCCCAGAAAAGTTTTTTGAGATAATGCCTTCTAGAACATCACAAACGCCCATTTGCATTATAGCTTGTACTTATTTCTTCATTGATCTTCATGCTGAGGAGGTCAGACTGATTTCATTGAAATTTGAAGATTTAGAACAAAAAGAAAAGCACTAGGTCAAGCTTTCCTTTTTGCATGCAAACCAACATTATAAGCAGAACATTTTCATGCCAGTACACCAAGAAAAAGACAGTCCACCCCAAATGTGGGCTTCACACATTGCACTCAGGGTGCAGAAGTAAAATTTTCCTCATAAGGGTCATCATCTACACACTATCTTGCAGTGGGAAAGCAAATCCAAAAATCGAAATTCCTGCAACAACTCATGCCAAGTCTGAAAAGTTATTGGTGGGCCACAGACAATTACTTGGAGGGCCATATGCAGCCCGCAGGCCATATTTTGCCCATCCCTGGTTTTTACTAAACCTGGAACACCTGGAAATAGGTCATTTTTACAAAAAGTAAGGGAATTTAATATAATATTTATCCAAGTCAGGGAAAACAAATTGTTTAGTCTACATATTACTATATCCATGTCGTTATCGCAAGGATTTTTGTTCCATTTTTTTCAATAAATTTGAACTTTATCACTTATCTTAGTGCTCTAGCAAGTAAATTTATATTGTGTATCTATTAGGTTCCATTTTCTTTACTTATTTTTGTAAATATGGGAAATGAAGGTCAGGGAAAAGGTAGGTGGTCTTGACTTAGTCAAGGAATAGTCAGGGAATTTTGATTCATGTATTGGGTATGAACCCTGACAGGGGGAATAGCTAATGGGGGGAAGAAGGGTTTGGTGGTGTGATACCCCAGCCTTAAGCAAATATGTTGGTAGATTTACAACCAGTGACTTTTGTAGGTACACACAGGGGTGGAAATATGGAAAATATATGGTGTCAGACATTTGTTTGAAATGTGATCAAATCACTTTGATTATTGTTTGATTATTGATTATTAGGGCACTCACAGTTGAGTGGAATCATTAATTCAGCTGAACAAGAAGGGAAAAGTTTTCCATTCACCAAGGAGGGATCATTCAACTTCTTTGCAATTTGATCGTAGTGTTACCAGCAGTTTGAGTATTTGTATCAGATATTTTCAATTTCCAATAGCTATATCCACCCCAGGTTCATGACTGCATGCTTTGCCAAGATATAGTCAAAATTGTATTGAGAATGCCCTTTCTAGCATCACTGCACTCTTTAAAAATATGGAGCACTTGATAGGGACACACTTCCATTGGTAGATTCACACCTTTGTTAGTAAATTTGGAGCTCTTGCAGTTTCTGTTAGTAGATCATTGTTTTACACTACTGAAAAGAGGGGTCACACAATACCACTGCACTGACATCTAACATTGCATGAAAATGCTTTTTCAATTGTTTTAACAAGGTGTAATGATTTGGGTTCTTTTTGGTGGCAATTCATTAAAAGCCTCAAGCCTAGGCCTATAGAAGAAGTGACGCACTGAAACTACACTCTTTATGTTTTATCTCTTGATGCAGATCGAAGACTGACTAAGCTACATTGAATACTTACTACATATGACACCAACTGCATGCTACAGTACATGACACATCAAGATCACAATACACATTGACAGCACAACACATTGCCCGGAAAGGGTGTTTACTGCACACAACAGGACTCCACAGGTACGCAAGACTGAAACACGCAACATGATAACTAAAGTGATACGAAATATAGCACATAACTAAAACATCAATCTCAATACATTACAAAGATGACCTGTCAGTTGCTAAGCTTTGGCTACTACAGGTTTTTCATAGTATCTTGAAACAGCAGGGAATTGCTGACCAGAGCATATTAGAATATTAGATACACAACTTTTTGTGTAAGAAAATCATCATTTTATCTAAGCCTCACTTTTCTTAACTTTTCCCAAAATTGAGCTTGAGGATTTCTTCAAAGCTTCTTAACTTTTACTGAAATATACTGGCTAAAATGGGTTACCTTTTCTTTTAAATTTGAGTATACAAGATTAATCTTGTATTCTCAAATTTGAATTCTATAGATAGAAGTAAAAAATATTAAAGATTTTTAAAATTTTTGATGTAATAATGATGTAATGTCAATTTTTGGCCAACAAAAATACATAGCTTTATAAGTTGATTTTTTTGAGTTTCTTAAGATTTTTTACATATTTTGGCCATTTGAGCCTCATTATCTTCTAAGTTTTTTTCTTATAAAAAATGTGTAGTGGCCAAGAGGTGTTTGATGACATTGCTAGACTTGGTTCCAAAACCAAAAGCCAAGAGGAATGACATACCCTAATTTGCTAGCATGTGCTATAGGGGAGTAATTTACAAGTATGGAGAAGTGTTTGTTATTTTGCTCTTTGGTGGTGCACTAACTACAATGGAAGAGATTCTTATTAAAGTAGCAAAGAAGTAGAGTACAAGTATGGGTAGCATCTTAACTCAGTTTAGGGCTTATTGGTGATTTGCACACTGTCTATACTCAGGTTAAAGATGTGATGACAATGTGATATTTTGGTTTGTAGGAATTGGAGTTTATTGGCAGTGAATAGTGAGATAACTAGATAGTTATCATAGAATCTTAGTGCAATTACCACCAAGTTTGGTAAATATTCCTCAGTAAATTCTAAGTTGCTTTGGGAATGAAGAAGGTTATATAGTATGGCATAGGATGTTAATTGTGTGTGATAACAAATATTGCATAGCTTAATATAATATTTCATAGCTTTTTGATGAAGTCTGATTTGTTTTTCAGAGGTACCAAAAAGTATTGGATGATTCTGTACCTAATGTTGCTGCTAGATGGATATTCTTGCTACTACTCTGCATTTCTTATCTTTTACGAGTATATTTTCTACAGGTATGTTGCAAAGTTGCCTTTCTATCAGCTGTCAAGAACATATAAGCTATGGGTCTGGCAAGAATTTGAGTAATCATATTTTCGAGGGCAGTGGATTGCTTGGGTAAATAGGTTTATGAGGGAGTTTGCGAGGATGAGGGTGCTATGATCATATCTTATATAAATATATATATATAAATAATATAAATATATAAATATAAGATATGATCATAGCACCCTCATCCTCGCAAACTCCCTCATAAACCTGTTTACCCAAGCAATCCACTGCCCTTGAAAATCTGATTACTCAAATTCTTGCCAGACCCATAGCTTATATGTTCTTGACACTTCTGAGGGGATGCCTATGAAGGAAAAATGTTTATCACCCGATTGCCCTCCTATGCTGATTTGCATGGGCCATGCACTCCCCATGTGGCAATCTTCAGAAAAAGGTCTTCATATTATGACTGAAATATTGAATTGTCAGAATGCCCTAGTACCCAATCTTTTGCTTTAGGTAGCCCACTTTGATTGATAATAGGTTTTAAGAAAAAGCATAAGTGGTATGCCAATTCTCATTGTATCTCCTTTAGAGGGCATTACACATTTTTTTATAAGAAAACCATCACTTTGCCTGAGCCTAAATTTTCTTAACTTTTCCCAAAATTGAGCCAGTGATTTTCTTAAATTTTTCTTAACATTTACTGAAATAAACTGGCTAAAATGGATTATGCTTCTCTTATTAGTCTTGTGTACTCAAATTTGAATTCCATCTTTAACATTTTGAATGCAATACTGACAAAAGTTTGATTTTTGGCCAATAAAACACTTAATTTTGGAAATTGAGCCTCATTTTAATATAACCTTTTTTCTTATAAAGAATGTTTATTCTTTTTGACTTCTTACCCAAGTTGACTGTATTTGACATTGATATTTTTCTTGAATCAGGGAATAATTGATGTTTGAACTCCAAGATGGAATTAAGTGAATTCAGTTGCAATTAATAATACTGCTCTTATTTACTTCATAATGTAGAATGGAAGCAGTTTATTTATGACTACCTTTATTACTAAGCAAGCCAACTTCTTGATTCATACTTATTTCTGGAGACTTGTACCAAATTACTAGCTATAAAATTTTTATGTCAAACTTTCATTCATAATTTGTTGTTAGTACTTTGCCTTATCACTGATTTATTTATTTTTTCCAACAACAGGGCTGGTATATTATTACATATGCACTTGGTATATATATCTTAAATCTTTTCATTGGATTCCTTTCTCCAAGAATTGACCCAGCAATCGCAGATGATCCAGGTAGTATTTTGCAAGAAGATTCTTTACATTTTGATTGATTATTTTTATTTTATGTACACCAGTTTATAATCAGCCTAGTACTAGACAACAAAAAATTTAAGAAATTTTTAGAGTTCAAAGTAAAGAGCTAATATCCTTTAGACTAATAGCACATTGGAATTGTTATTTGGTTCAATGTTATACTGAGCCAGAATGATGTGAATATGACATTGCGTTAGATTTAATTGGCGCTGACACATTTTGTTTGTTACAATACTAAAGTTGTTCTACATTCACCTTCTTTTACGTATTCACTACAATTTAGTTAATTAAATTAAGAAACTTAAGAGAAACTTCTAGGACTAAAAGGGGGCAAAACATTAAGAAACTTGTAATGCCAGGCTTTAAGCCAGATTTCTTATAAAAGAAATATGTAATACTGAATTTAGAATGTTATTTTATTATGATCCCTTATAGTGCTAAACCACGCATTCTTTATAGATATTGAAACAATGTTGATCAGAGAGGTGCTTTGCAGTACTGTAAAATTCTTCTCAGAAGTGAACTTCACAGTATTGGGGTGATTGGCCAAGTGGCCGAGCCATTTCCATTAGCTTAACTGAAGTTAAGTATGGTTGTGTATGGTCAGAAACTGGATGGGCGACCTTCCAGATGAATGTCCAGAAGAGCTCTTTCCGCCATCCTTCAGAAGGGGTGTTACACTAGGGGTTCCATGCCTAGATGTGGCATGCATAGTAGGCCTACATTAGCTGATAAAGCTAGGGATGACAGCCTACTCAAAATAAAGTAAGCAACAACAACAACAACAAATGCATGAAGCACCTCTTTAACTCAAGATAAACTGTGAATTAATATTTTGTATAGCAGGCCATTCAATGTGGGCGCGCAATTGCAAGCATGCACCCAAGAGCTCATTTGGGAGTGATTAATCATGTACCCAGTAGTATAGATTTGAGAGTGGCATCTGGAGTACAGCTATGCGTTGGTGTTTAGTAATAGGCCAAATGACTTGAGAAACTCTTTTAAAATGGCAACTTTTTGTATTGATTTTCATTGAGGTGTCTGTCGTTTCTCACTTGTTATTAAGGTGTAGCTTAAATTTTAAATGTAAGAAAACTGGCTTACTAGAAGCAGAGTCAAAACAATTAGTAGCCTTTAGAAGTCTTTTAGCAGCATGCCTATCAAAGCTAAAGTAATAGTTCTTACTGAGCGTTGCAAAGAGAAAGCTTGCTATTTTTTGTTATAAAGTCATTTTTAATTGCGTTCCCTACTCTGCTTGCCCTTGTTGTTGATTGCTCACCCATAATTTCTGAATGTGACAGCCCCAGCATGGTTGTTTAATAGCTTATTGTTTGTGATTATTGGCTTTGCAGTCATATTAATTGCTGATCCTTGAATATTTTCATTCTTCTGTGGCTGCAAATATGAAAAGTTGATTTGTTTGGTTACATGTTTTCCAACTTCATGATATGTCTGAAAATAATTGGGGTAATGAGGTAATTTAGTTATTTGTTTGAGCAAGACAATGTCTATAATATTATGTATAAGATTAAATAATGTTGTATAATATAGCATTTTGTAATATAATATGGTAGGAATTTTCACTCATAGACTTTTATGATGACATTGCAGAAGATGGTCCATCTCTTCCTCAAAAAGCAAATGAAGAATTTAAACCATTCATCAGGAAGCTTCCTGAATTCAAATTTTGGTAAGTAAGATATAAATGTACTTAAAAATCTATGTATACCTGAGAAAGAGTATGATAGCGGATTTGGTGTAGGCAGGGATAGAGGGAGCAAAAGTGCGTTTTTTGAGGGCAGTATATAGGGTGAAGAAGGGAGAGGGGGAGAACCACCACAAACTTAGAATTATAGGACAAAAATGACAAGGGGAGAAATTAGACAATGAGAAATCTAGGTAAGGAATGAATGGAACAATCATCGTCAGGTTAATCCTGGTTTCGATATAACTTTCTAGTGCCGGGGGCCCACCGGCGACGCACCTGCGATAAGGCTCTTGTCTTGGCCCCCTCCTCTTTATAATATACTTGGATGAATTTGAAAAATGCTTGATAGACTCTAAAGCAGGTCTCTACGCTGATGATGCTCATATCATCGTAGCATCTACTAACGTTGAAAATCTAATCCAAAAGGCCCAAATGGAATTGTCAAATATCTCTACATGGATGCGGGTAAATAAATTAAGTGCTAATCCCAAAAAAACAGAATATATGATAATTGGACATCCTAGAAAAATAAATAAAATTGAGGTACATGAACCATTGAGACTGAATGACTCTGACATAAAACAACGAGTGACGAATACCAAATCGCTAGGGATTATTGTAGATGAAGGGTTAAATTGGAAGCGACAGTACAAGACTGTTCACAACAAAAGTCGAGGAGGTCTTCAATCTCTAAGAAGGCTGAAAAGCATTCTCCCTCAATCCTCATTAAGGAATATATATCGAGCCCTAATTGAAAGTCACATCCGGTATGCTGATGTAATCTGGGGTAGTTTATCAAACACAAAAATAGAATTTCTTCAACATCTCCAAGACAGAGCAGTTTCTATGATTCATACGTCCAGGATAAAAGACAACTGGACACTAAAATTTCTATCAGTTAAACAGCTTATTACATTTGATTGTGCCGTTATGGCCTATAAGATCGTCAATAAGCTGTGCCCAGAAAATCTATGGAACAAGTTCAATCTAGGGTCCCACAACTCCAGATACAATACACGATTCTGTAGAAATATCCATATTCCTAAGTATAATCTAGAGTATGCAAAGAAAGGATTTTCATACTCAGCTCTTAAAACCTGGAATGAAATCCCCTTAAGCATTAGGGAACTTCCCACGCTTTTTCACTTCAAAAAACAACTGAAAATGTATTTGATGAGCTGACAACAAATCAAACACGACCCCCTGGAAGAACAGCTCAAGGCATGTTTTAATTGTTGTTATTGTAACTAAACCATTATGACTATGGTGTATTGCTAAGTTTATTTTAGTTTTGCTGAAGGGTAATTCGTGTAAAAATAAGTTAGTATGAATATGAATATTGAATTCTTTAATGGAAACACTTCATTTCAACTGCCGGCGACCGACCAGCGACCGACCAGCGACCCACCCTAAGAAAAGTTGTCACTTATTCATATGGAAACATGACTGTGATAGGTCACCAGTGGGTCGCCGGCAGTTTTAGAAGTTCGATTGACTTCAATACTACTAAAAATGAATGTCTACTAAAAAAGATGTACCAAATGCAATGATGAACGATGAAGTACAGAAAGAGAGGGAGATTTCTACGGTTTGAATTTTACAGTCCAAAAATTTAATTTTTTGCGCTAGCAAATATTCATTTTGATTTTTGATTTCTTTGTTTTTAGGCATGCATCTGTCAAAGCCTTCCTAATTGCATTGTTTTGTACATGTTTCGATGCTTTCAACGTCCCAGTTTTCTGGCCAATTCTTGTTATGTATTTTATAATTTTATTTGTAATAACGATGAAGAGGCAGATCAAGGTATGTGGAAGAGTTTCTTTGTATTTGTAAATTGCTACCAGGGTTGCCAAATGGACTTGGACCAAAGTTGCCGAATTTAGCTTAAAAAATCGCCAATAGTTGCCAAATCAGTCTTCCTAGTAATGACGTCATATCTTAAGTACTGGGCATGCGCATTTTGATAGTATTCAGCTGTAGGCATATAGAATGATAACAGATATTCCGTTTCTATGAGATAACGTGCATATGGTCAATGTTAAAGAGGTAACATTATCAAAACAAAATAGGAAATCAGAAGCAATCCAAAGAACAAAAGACAAAAGTCCAATTAATCTGGCAACATTTTAGAGGCACCAGCATAAATTGCGTTTTGTCAAGCAATTTGCTAAAAGTGCCAAAAAGTTGCCACTATTTAGGGAGTTAACAAGTCTCACTTTTTTAGTTACCAATGGGCACAGAAAAGTGCAAAAGTTGTCAAATTTGCAACGAAGTTGTCAAATTGGAAACCCTGATCGGTACAAGGAAAGATAAATTACTATTTCTAATATCTTATTTTGGCATAGGTAATTTACATACTAGGGGCTGCCCACTTGCAGGAGGGCAGTGGGACAAGCAATGCCGTTTAAGATAGGCCGGGTTCATACTGAATCTGGAATACTTGGGAGATAGGCCATTTTTACAAAAAATCGGGGAAAACCTGGAATAGTCAGGGAGTTTTCTATAATTCTCATCCAAGTCAGGGAAAAGTCAGAGAAAACCAATTATTTAGTCAGCATGTCATTTTCCTTAACTATTGGCTTGGTCATTCGCTAAGTCGTTGCTCTGTTTGTTGTCAGTAAATGCGAACTTTATTACTTAGCATTGTGAAATAGTAATTATATTTGCATTACCTATCTATTTAGGCTCCATTCCCTTACTTCTTTTTGTAAATATGTGAAATGATAGTCAGAGAGAAAGTGGGAGTTATTGACTACTCAGGGAAAGGCCAGGGAATAGTCAGGGAAGTTTGATTCACATTTTGAGTATGAACCCTGGATAGGATTCTTTTGTAGATGACTTATGCGTTCACTAGTGTCCTTTTGTTGGTCTCTGTTTCCTATATGCTCTTTGAACATATCCTTGGAAATTTATTTGAAACAATTCTGACAAGAATAATTTATTTTAATGAGAAAATTCCACAATATGGTCTCATTTGAAATCTTGGTCGCTTGCTTTAAACGCGTACAGGCACCCATAATTAGGAGAAATATTCTAATATAAGCGCAGTGCAATCAGCTTTCCATGGTGCATGATGGAAAATTGAAATGCTTTGGTGTGTTTTGGATAGCTCAACGCAGTAATTAGGCCCAAATGACGCAGTAACTCTCTTCTTTAATAAATTTATTGCACTCGCGCCGGCATTAAAACGCATTTCTGTATGATAGGTATCAAGAATGGAGATCAAATTTCTTTATTTTCTTCTATTAATCAAAATTTAATGTTAGATGTTGAGATTAGGCTAATGGGAAATGAGATCAAGGCTTATTTCTTTCGTTTTGACAGCATTTATTCTATGTTCTGGTATCCAGTTCCTCTCTGCTTTGTGTGTGGCTTTCAATAAAACACCATTCAGAGAGACTTTGTTATGATTTTTCTTTGATTATTCATGGAAGTTCTAGCCGTTAGCAGCTGTTTATCGGGAGTTTTAGTTTGGTTTTTTCCAAGTCCTGACAAGCATATCAGATCTGTCCCGCTTACGCATTCTTTCCGTCTGGTAATCGTTCTGTGAATTGCACGAGCTTGTCATGTGGTCCATGTCATTTTAATTTGCTGCTTAGGATGCAGTCTGCAGCAATAAGTCTGATGTCACAAAGTATGGAGCTATTTTCTGTATTTCTCATGTCAAGTTAATTCATTTTGCGGGGTGAGTGACTAAGTGGCCCAGGCAGTTCCATTGGCTTAACTGAAGTTAAGCATGACTGTGTACGGTCAGAAACTGGATGGGCGACCTTCCAGTTGAACGACCAAAACAGCTCACACCGCCGTCCTTCGGAAGGGACGTTAAGCTAGGGGTCCGATGCGTGGATGCGGCATGTATAGTAGGCCTAAATTACCTGAAAAGCTAGGTATAACAGCCTACTCAAAATAGAGTAAGCAGCAGCAATTTAATTTGATACAAAACTCTTTCTAAATCAAGCAGCTTTCATCAATAAATAACCAAAACTACAACAATGGTACAGATAAAGTGAAGGATGTGTATACGAGTTTTTAAATTAGAAACTATTTTATAAGGAACGAGTACTAGAGTAATCGCCAAAAGTCCCTGTGACACTAAAAAGAATTGCGAAAAAATATGGTACTCTCAGAATTTAAGCCATTACGCCGTGCACACACCGTCTTTCCTCTTATAATAATGTTGTTCTGTTTCTGAGTCACTTGGCGTTATTTTGCACTTGAATATTTTTCATGCCGGCTTGCAATTTTCTTGTAAACCAACATTGTTTAGGGTGAGGGGAGATGGGTGTTAAGTGCAGAATAAAAATAGCTAAAGTGTCCCAGGACTTTTGGCAACTATTTTAGGCTGGTCAAGCATGAAGAAACTCTAGCACTTTGTTCAAGAAAAATTAAGAGACTGTGCAATATCAATTTGTCTAGAAAAGGGTACGTTGACTTGCTTCCACTCGTTAATTTGCACGATTTTTGTTTTGGAAAGACTGTATCTTCTTATTTTGAGCCGCCTGAACATTTTTCATGACGTTGAGCGGCTATCTCTACCCAGAAGTGTTCGACTTTGAAACAATAAGGTGCGTTTCGGTCGCGAAAGAAAGAAGCTAATTAAGAAACTTTTAGCACAAGAATGCCAAATTCTTTCGTCAAATTAAGAATATTTTAGTACCAGGTGTCGATCCAAGTTTCTTATCAACAAAAACTTGTACCACTAGAGGGTTTGTATGAAGGAGAATTCTTAACGACAAACTCTAACAATAGGTAATCTAACCAAGGAGAGAGTTGCAGATTACTGTGCGTTTAGTGTAGTTTTCCCAAGTCTGTAGATTGACTATGTTTATTTACACAGCATTGATGAGAGTTGGCATGTTAATTGGGCCAATAAATACTCAATTCTGTTTCTTGAGCATGTCCTCTCATAAGTCGATCAATAACTTACTTTGCTGTTAATATCATATTTATCTCTGTATTGTTTAGAAATATTGAGTGTTTACATATAAGGATGTTTAAAAGCACGAAATATTTAATAATTATTTTCTTTTTAGCATATGATCAAGTACAACTATCTCCCGTTTTCTCATGGTAAGCGAAGGTACAAGGGTAAAGAAGATGTCCAGACATTTACACAATAGACATCAGTAATTAACTATAGTAATCAAAGTCTTATGTCCAATTTGTTTTCCACCGCCAGACCACTTTAGACAGAGTCCTTTTCCTACTAGAACTTTTCATACCTTCCTTAAGGTTTATTTGTCTAGTGCTCGTATTTCATTATGCTCTGAGTTATACTCTCTTTATGGTAAGGGTGAAAGGAATGTTCTTGATCATGAAATTCTCCTCACTGCTGCAAATCTGGAAAGATTGTGAATGATTTATACAAGATAAGACAATATTAACTAGAGGAGTGTATATATTAGGTTTGTTTTAATTCTTAAGAGAGACTTCCGATGGTTTATGTTGTTGTTCCCATGATCTTTCTACCTTATTACTTGCAATGATAAGCAAATGACGGCCTTCTTACTGCCTTACCTGTCATATTATGCAATAAGAAAAAAGTTCCATAGTAGGTAAAATCCTTCAGCTGTTGATACGTCTGTATATTTCAACTTCTCCATTTGAGAACAGTCGAGAAGAATGATCTTATCAATGATCTTATCAATAGTAGGTTTAAATGTGTCTGATTGAAAATTGCTGGTGAAAGAAAGCCTTTTTGTTGTTATTGCATCAGCCAATTGGCATTTGCCTGTTTAAAGAATAATGAGTAAATAAGCCCCGTCAAGTTCACTTTTGGGATCGTATCTGTAGTTAAAGCAGGTGTTTATTGGCCATTGGATATGTTGCAAGATGTCAATGTAGGAAAAAGTCCCTGCGAACCAGCCATCGCACAATCTTGTTGCTTAGTTGTGGGTATATAAAGACTTTATTATTCATGTATGGCAATTGGAGAGCTTAGAAGAATATGATTAAACATGTCATTTGATTTGACTTGTGAATAGTTGCCTATCACTTTTGTCTATGTTGGAGTCAGTTGAGATCTAACACAGAGAACGTACTTGTCATACTTTTATGCCTCTATTCATTTCTGATCATGCAGAAGAAATGTTTCTTTTATCTTTGAGATTTCTTTCTCGATTATTGCTGTATCGTTGGGCGAGCAAATTAGTACCTTTATCTGCTAGCGAATGATCTCCTGCCCCATCATCAAAATCTTTGCATTCAGATATATAAGTTATATATATATATATATATATATATATATATATATATATATATATATATATATATATATAT
>OLMO02000009.1:20467021-20480866 GCA_900291935.2 Cassiopea xamachana | reverse complement strand
TATATATATATATATATATATATATATATATATATTTATATTTATATTTATATATATATATGTAAGCGAAACTAGATAGTTCGCTAGCATTGTCTATTTGTAATTGCCCATAAATTTCTTTTTACAAACATACATTGACATGTAAGAGAGATGAACTCGGATGTAACATTAATCAACTGTTGTCTTGTAAATTTTCTAATGTCTGAATTATCTACACCATACTACTAATTTAAGAGCAAATTAAGGAGGATTCAGCCTCAAACTTTTGGACAAATGAAGAACAGCCAGCCTGAACCTCAATTTTAATTTTTCTTGCAGAATAAGAGTGTAATTCATAGTACAGATTTGCTTGTCTGATAACGGTTATAGACTATTATTTTGTTGAAACACGCTTGCACGTTAGAAGTGATTTGTGAAACTATCATTTCAAACTTGGCTTAATAGAAGATTTTTTATGAAATTTTCTAGCACTTGGAGAAAAGTTCACAATAAATAAATAAATATGAAAAGTTTTACACTCTCCCTTTGGTCTGAGAGTTTTCAGTTTCATCTGATAAGCTGCAACTAAGAAAGGCAAGGAAGAACGTCAGTTCCCCTCAGTTGGGCAGAAGTCAATTTCATTCGCGCAATTTTTCTGAAAGAACAACAGGAAATTCGGGCAACGTCTCTGACTGTTCTCCAGCCTGGATCTCTTTGATCTTTTAGGATGAAAGTGTACAGCTCCCCTTAGGTTTGCAGTCCTCCTACGCCCATGATTGTTTACGCTGAGGTACCTTGATTCCTTAATAAAAGAATCCCTGAGATAGTTGTCTAGGTGCAGTTCAGCTGAAATCAAAATCAGAGATTGTGCAAATAGTAGAAACAGACATTAATTGGGTTGAAATACTTAACATATACATTTTTATATTTAAAAGAAAGTGGTTTATAAGAAAGTAGTACTCAACTGCCCAAAAAGTTAAGAACGTTAAGTACACGCTTCTTTATTACAAGAAGCAAATTTTCTGCCTTCAGCCTGGACATTTCTCAATATTTTGTCAAATCCAGCCTTAACTGTTTCCTAATTTTCTCTTAAATTCTAAAAGCTTCCAATAACGATAACAGCCCAGATTAGGCTACTTTCATGCAAGAAATAAGATGTTTAGGCTTCGTGAGGCCTGTAATGGATGTTGTCTCTATTTTGCTTCTCGCTTTATCAAAACCCTGTAAAACAGCTTTTTAAAGTCATTGAAACTCAGCCTGCCTATGTTTCTTAAATGTTTCTTAACTTTTGCCTAATTTCAGCCTCATGTTTCTTGTGGACATGTTTTTTATAAGAAAATAACGTGTACTGGATTTTTGAGACCTACGAAAATTTGTATGCCTTTAAGTGTTTAAAATACGATAATTCTATGCACAAAATGTTATGATGAATTTTATAGTGGCACTCTTCTGACGGTTCAATTTCTACTATTTACTAAGATATTCCATGATTTCTGGTGTACATGGCGCTGTTAACTTTCCTCTATGCGCACTGGTACTCAAAAGAATTTTTTTAGGAAAGTGTTTAAAAATGTTGGATACTGGAGTCGTAAAAAAGTTAAGAAAGTGTCAGTACGGGGCCAAAAAAGCGTGTATTCACGAGCTTTATAAAACAAGATCGTGTACTTGCGAGTGAAGTTGACCATCTGCTACGTTATGTCACCCAGTCAACAGTACAGCGCGATGCTATGAATCCAGGGTCTGTTTGGGTTTTCTTATATACAGGAATTAAAAGAGGAGAGGATTACCATGAAAAGCGAAACAAGACTGGACCTTAACTTCCATTATCGGCAACAACTACAACAACTTCAGCATAAAGTGTCCTATCCAGCACAAAAAACCAGCTGCATTGATCATAACTGGTTTCGACAAACATTTGGGAATAATCTCGGATATACGTAGCATCTCTTCGTGCTACTCTTCCATCAATATGTACGAAAAAACAACAGAAGATCTTGATGGTAGTAATGAAGATCTGATAGGGCCTCCGAGAATGTCAGACAACGCATTTGGCTATGCCCAGTTGCAACTCGGTGCTGATGAAGTAAACATAGGCCATGCGCCTTATGCTGTTGTCATGAACGGCAGTCCTAGTAAGTCGAGGGCAAGAAATCGTCAGATTCTCATCGTTCTGATGATACTTCTTTTGCTGTTGCTTTGCATAGTTTTCATTTCATTGTACATATCCAGAACGAAAGAGATGAATTCCTACAAGAAATCTATGCAACAGACCTTACCTTGTACCACACCAGGATGCATAGATGCCGCCAGTTTCATGCAGACTGCTATGGACAGAACAGCCAACCCATGCAATGACTTTTATATGTATGCATGTGGTGGATGGATTGCACGCAACCCCATACCCGAAAAACAATCTAATTGGGGGGTTGAGTCTGTCTTAGGCACTCAAAATATGTATGCATTGAGACAGGTGTTAGAAAAAGGCGAACGCACGAACACTAAGCATGCAGACCCAAACAGTGCTGTACAGAATGCGAGGAATTTCTACAAAGCCTGTATGCAAACCGATGCAATAAAAAAGGCGGGAAGTAAACCATTGCTAGATGTGATAAGCAAATTTAATAATGTTATTGCCAAAAGCAAGGACAGAACTGTCCCAGCGGTGCTTACGAAGAAGTTGGAAATTCTTATGATGAATTACAGCATATCTGCCTTGTTTAGCACTTATGTGGAGGTTGATGAAAGAAACTCATCTAGAAATGCAATTCATGTAAGTAAAGTGTAAATTGATAATAGTTTTATTAGATGTAATGGGATGCAGTTGAACACCTGCAGTTACACATTACACTTTTTTGTGTAAGAATTTAGTTTATATGTTTATAAGGATATTGAGGCTCAGAATCGCTGAAATTTATGAAAAGTTAAAAAATAATGTGAGGTACAAGCTTTATCAAGACTTAGAATTGTTGTGTATTTCACTATTAATTCTGCTTTAGTTTCAATTTTGCACTATTGAAGCAATATTTATTATTCTTTTCCATGTTTGTTTTGCTTTATGATGAAGTAAGGCATCAACAAAATACTTAAATATTTTTCGTTGATTTTCAAGCAAAGCTGGACATATGGTATTTAAAAATACTTTAAGAATAATTTAAGCCTCAAAACCAAAACATTAAAAATATTGAGTCTTAGCAAAATGTTGGGTATTCTTATCAAGAGGGGTGTATAGCTTTTTACATCTATGTTAAAATAGACCAGTGCTTCTCAATTATTTTTGCAAAGCCCCCCCCCCCAAGAGAAAGAGAAAATATTTCATGCCCCCCACTTGCTATAAATATGTAACAAGAATAGTGTGAGAATGTGCGTGGAATTGTGACTGTAACTCTCAGTGTCAGTTGGGTGTGTCGTCACAGTGATAATTGAGTTTGTATTGTGTGTACTGTCAGTTAGTCGTCAAGCGTGCTGTGTTTGCCACATAGGGTAATAAGAAAGCGACCTATTGTAATCGGGGAGTTTGTCAATAAAAGGAATAGATACTAGCCAGAGCAAGTTGTTGTATTTCCTCAGGGGTTAGGCCCTCAGGCCTTGCCCCACAGATGCCTTTAAATTCATTCATATGAAAGAACCCATATATGTTACAAATAAGATCATTCTATATATACGTTGTATCAGTATAGCTGTTCCCTGGGGTTGCACATGGCCCCCTTAGCATCACATTGTGTCCCCAAGGGGAGCATATCCCACTATTTGGGAAGTGCTAGAATAGCTTATTTATTGTTATGCTTCTTTCTACAGTTGACATTAGCACAATTTTGTTCTCATTCTTAGGTGACCCAGTCTGGCCTTTATCTTCCCCAAGCAAACTATGCTGCAGATGATAATGATACGGTAATTCTTATTATTTAAGTTGGCACATTTTGGTACTTGATAGAATAGAATACAGATTTGGATGAGAAGAACTAAAGAATCACATTTATTGATATGATAACAGAATTAATATAGAGAACAAGGTACTTTAGCTCATAGTGAGTAGTTTACCTCCTGATTGAAGAAAGTCTAGGACACATTTCCACTTATGTGACATGGATTTTTGTGTTCCCATCATTATCAGGGGCACTTGCGCATACCCAAGGAAAAGGGGACAGGGTTTCTGCCAAGGGCACTGCTGTGTACATGTATGTGCCAGCAGAGGAATAGAGTTTGGTCTTCAAACTGTCTTCCAGAAGGAAAATCTTAAGTATATTATTTTCTAGTTATACCATGTGATTGTGGGGGTCTGGATGCCTGCCCAAAGATAAATTTTATTGAACCAAACTATCTACAATGTTGGTAAATGCCCATTTTAAGACAGGAGAGCTGGAATTTATTATCAGCTTTTAGATTTCCTTTTAACAACTGCTCTCAAGTCCGGAATAGACCGGGGGGGGGATGGAAATGTCCCAAATCATAAAAAACGGGGTGAATGGTTAGTAGTCCCTTTAAATTGGAAACAGAAGGAATAAGAACAAGATGCCAATTTCTTGAGGCTTTTGCTTAAAATAGACCAAAATGTATAACAAAACAATGCGCACAGGTTCAATATTCAGTTCTTAATAATGATTTCTTTTTGTTTTCGATATGCTTCCACACGCTACGACGAGCTTCATTGTACACATTTTGCAATTTCTTTAATTGTGATACGGAAGCCTCAAAAGTAATAAACAGGGGATCTGGAATAAGGATGTCCTGGGTGGATTTTTTCCAAAAAATTAATAAGTGTACATTTATTTTGGACTTGAGAATAATATAATGAGACCTGCAAGTGTACTGGACATCAGAGAAAGCATTCAATATAGAGGGCACCCTTGTAAGAGGGAAGAGAGGGCAGCTGCCCCTCCTGCCCCCAGTATAAGAGCCCCTGATCATTATCGCATTAGAGAAGAAGCACCATATCCTTTGAATTTTTGTACCCAACACATCTGCTTACAAAGATAATCTACCTACAATGATGCTAAAGCACTTTACTACACTACAAAAATGATTCCGTAAGGAGCAAAATATTCTAACTACCCCAGGGCCATTTCATATAGGACATAGAACCAAAATAAAATTAAAAGTGTAAATATATACTATATAAAAACCAGTAACTTAAGAAGAAAACTTGTTTTGCAGCCGATGTCAAGCTAGCAACCTTTATTTTTGTATTTTTTCAGTCATTGATGGTTGTTTGCTGAAATTGCTGAAATTGTTTTCTTTCAGAAGTTTCGATCAAAACAATCACATGGAAGACAAGTATATGTCTGGTTTATTATATATATATATATATATATATATATATATATATATATATATATATATATATATATATATATATATATATATATAATATATATATGTATATATATATATATATATATTTATGTAATGTAATAGTGCATCAAAGTATGGTGGTTTGTGCAAAGTAGGAAATTCCTAGCGATTGTGTTCCTCCTACATACAGGCAGTGCTCTTAGGGGAAGGGCTTAAACACCCTTTTCAGTTCTATTTTGCATGCTAAGTGAAGGCCTGTAGTTCCAAACCATTTTTACTCCTATGCCCCTGAAAACAGTTGTATTAATCTCATTCCTCCTACAATATATAATTTGTTGAAGGTGACAGGAGACCAATAAATATATCAATATCTTGTCATTACATCAGGAAAATCTCACGCTCTCTCTAATTATGTTTTGCTCCACCAGGGCCCTTCAGTGAATGCAAGTACCCCTGTTTTCAAACCATGGGGTAGATGATCTAGAATATTTTTATTTTTATTAGCATACTTTTTCTACTTTGCACACTGAGACCTGACACCCCCAATAACGTTTTTGGCACCATCCATGTTTCCAATTTCATGCAATTGTCATTCTCTGCTCAGAAAGAACTGGCTGTATGACTTGTTGCACTACTAATGAGTGAAAAAGTGTTTTCCTGCTCCATAGAATGAATTGAATTGATCAAAGTCCTTATTAATGGCCTTAAGTACATCAGTTGATTATACAACCCATGATTCCTGTGATGCTTTTCAATCTAATTAGGGTTGTATATTGGCCTGGTATGATAGTAAGCATTTGCCCAAGTACTTTTGGAAGAATGCTGGAGTAAGATATGCCTGAGATGCTTGTTTTCATTGTCTTTTGTATATTTGGTGCTAGTCAGTGAAAGTTAATTCTTCTTTTGGATAAATCTTGCTTTTCCAGTTCTATTCTATTAGATTTCAAATAGGTGCTTCTCTAAGTAGTTTGCCAAAGGGGATAAGCAAGCAAGTTTCCCTAAGACCTTGTGATTGAGAATGCCTTATAGAATATAACAACACAGTTTTTTTTTCAGAATTAGAGATGCTCTTAGTTCTTCTTAAAGGAACCTTCCTTCTTCTATTTCTACCTATTGCTATCTCCCATCAAATAGCACTGCAGTTTATTTTGAATATAACAGGTTGAATGATGAAATTTATACCAAAATAGTTTAGTTGCTTTTATAGGAATCAATCCCCCAAAAACAATAATACTAGGCAATAGCTGCTAATATGTTATCTTGCCAGTGTCAGAAACCTTAATTTTCAGTGTTGTTCCAGGGCCTAGGAAGTCAATTGTTAGCCTTGACTGTATGAATTGTATGTTCTGTTATTGCTGTATACTTTTTCATGATGCAAGTTTGTGTGAGGTGGTATCAAATTTACTTGAATTTGTCAATTTTTCAAGTGTATTTGAGTTTTGTGGTGTTACTAAAATACCCTGTCTACTACCAGTATGTAGATGGCCCATTCCATGTCACGTGTGTCTTAACACTGACAGTCTATTTTTGCTTTTAGAACAGTTTAGCTCCCTACTGTCAATTTTAAATTCAGCAAAACACAATACCAGACTTTCAGGATCTTTTCCAACTTTTTGTGGTATGATTTTGACATTTGTCACAACAGATGCTTCGTGGGGGTGTGTTGAAAAAGTATTACGTGTGTCACAATGAAAAGAAACTACTGTTGTAGTGATTTCATTCATATCAAGCACACTAGTGTTTCCCACAAGATGAACAAAAAAGCAATACAGTATCTGCTTTCAAATAGGACCTGCCAACAACACTATACCGATTGTTTTGGACAATATGCAATTTAGAAGAAGTAGGTCCAAAAAAGCATTGCCATGTGCGTCAGATTGTTTCGTCACGTGTGTCCCAATTTGCATCTCTCATACAAAATTCCGCGTTCTGTGCCCCAGAAAATAGTGAAAGCCAAGTGCAGAGGCATAGTACTCATTGTTTTCTGAGACTTGAGATATATAAGAGCCAATAAAAACAGGCTTTAACTCATGCGGTGAAATTTGAAAATTCACCTCCAGTTTCCCCTACATGCAATGGGTAGCTGTACCCATTGAAAATAAGGAATTGGAAGTTTACATCTTAAATGACCTTGATGGGATGTGGCTAGGATGTTTATCATGATGATGGACTTGTTTATGGTGCTTCCCTTGTGTTTTTAGTGTGCTAGTATCAGAGACACTTAACACTAATCGTTTCGAAGCTTCCTTGCTTACTTTATCTCTCCGGTAGTGAATAATTGGTAGCTTACTATCAGGAGTGTATGTTGAAATGTTGTTTGGGGCAAGGGTGCTATCCTAAAAAGTACGAAGGGACTGTACTATAGAAAATTTATACAGGAAACGTCCTTGACCATACTCTTTTTTGCATTTATGGTAGTGAAATATCTATCCCTGTTGTTTATATACAATGTTAAAACACACTTTGCTCTTAATTATTGTGTACTTAACTTTCACCTTCCCTTCTCCTATAAACAATGTTGCTCTTTGGGAGAAGTACCAGCGGTAATAGAAAAATCTATCATGCGAAATAGCACTAAATGTCTGATTAGGCAAACAACATTTTTGTAAGGGAAGGGATGTGTTGTAAAGCATAAGGTTGAAAATGCTGAGAGGACTGTGTTCTTTCTTCATTTGTTGCAAGTGTCAGCAGGGGGTGAAAATGTTTTCAACCAATCAGATCATTTGTTTGCATTGTCAATTACCAATCAAAATACGCAGAAGATGATTTGTTATTAATGAACTGATTGGTTGAAACATTTTCCCCCTTACTGCAAGTATCTCAAAGACTTTTGGCGACTGTTGTAGAGCCAATTGTCGTAGTTCTTTCTTTAGTCTCTAAGCTGGAGCAGATCTTCCTCCCAGATGAGGTATAGTTTCGTAAGTTTTGGTACACTTATAAGAAACATCACTCTTCTTGATTTCACAGATACTGTCAGCTTACCTTAACTACATGATTGATATTCACATGCTTCTTGGAGCGAAAAACAGAACTTTGATAACACAACACGCGAAGGGGGTGCTTCAATTTGAGAAAAAGCTAGCAAAGGTAGGTGGGATAGAAGGTTACTGCTAGTAGATACCAGATGATATTTGTAAGCGTCTATTAGGCCCATTTGTCCCTTTCATTTGATTTATCCTATTTGTTCTATTTGGTCCATTCATCCCATATGCCTCATTCATCGTATTGGTGCCATTTATCTCAATGTCCCTATTTGTCCCATTTATTTCACTCTTCCCATTTCATCTTGGGATCATTGACATAATACGTACGCAGAATTTTCAAACATTTTGAACCCCTTTGCCTTGCATGCAAGCACGCGCTTTGTAGATCACTCCCAGTCTGCGTATGTATTTTCGCATTTCACTTCCAATAATTTCATGTGTTCAGCCACTTTCCACCTGTTTCTAAAAAAGTGAAACAAATTAAAGAAAATCACGATTTTAGTACAGTTTTTGAACAGCTGCCTCCAACCAATCTCATATTAATATATCTGCACTCTTGTGTATTCTGCTTGACTGCAATAGATCTGATGCAGATCTTCAAATTCGAATACGCTCTTCATTTCAGCATGTTGATAATGGAGGACTGTGTGCATAAGCAGTTATGTGTTTGATGTGACTAGGTGTATTAGCGTAGTTGGATTGCGTACGTAGTTTGGTGTGCACGTTCCATGTGGGGCACCATCCATAAAAATCTCGACATTCTTAGTCCCCCTATTTTACGCAAACTTTTCAAATTTCTCCCGGCCACTTGCTTGGGCACAACGCCCCTGAGATTAATTTCTACCGGTTGTTTTTACAATTTTCCTTTAAGTTATTTTTAGATACTTATTTTAATATAGTGTGATATTTTTCTATGTACAGACCATGTGATAGTCATAGTCTTTTGCTCCCCATGGTATCGTCTTTGTATTACTTGTATGTATGTACTGTAATTGTAAGCATTTATGTGTATCAAAAAAAAGTCGAAGTCCTTCCCGCGCCCAATGGCGCATAGGGCGGCGCCTATCTCCGTTTCTATAGCCATAGGCCACGCGTCTGCGAATGCATGTGTATAAATTTTATGTGTATAAAAAAGGTGTATTAGCATAGTTGGATTGCGTACGTACATGTTGGCCGTTACCCCCCTCCCTTGTACGCAAGCGCACGTTTTTCGCTGAACTCCTTCTCCCCCCTGTGCATACATACTTTGCAGAGATGTAGTACTAAGTTTTAACAAGGGGACTCAAAAAGATTTTTGAGACCACGCTCTTTAGAATCGTGCAAAGTAACAACTCCAATTCATTCCTCGATGTGCCACTTAACACCAAATTTGCACCTAGCAATGCCACTATTGTGTACAATGAACAAACATTAAAATAAGTGTAGAGGCTTTTTAAAAAAAATTGGAAAAATATAGAAAAGAATGTCAATAATTTACCATTCAAAGAGGGCTGCGCCCTAGAACCTTCCATGGATTCAGCAAGGGAGGATGAGCCCCTCTTTACCTCCTAGCATTGCAACCCTGGTGTTGTGTTAATACTCTCTTTCTTGTATTCTGCGAAGTAGTGAAGTGAACTAGATTTCCCAGACAAAATTGCATTGATTTCGGATGGATTTACGACGACTACAGCGGCACTACAATGTTTTCGAGGAGAGATACGAAGAAGTAGGTATTAAGGTGAATGAAAACAATTGTAAGTCGTTGGGTGATAGATTTCAATATTTAATTTTAGTTTTATTTTGCAGATATTCGTTGCAAGAGAGAATATGACAGACATTTCTAAAACATACCACAAAATGACAATCAGTGAACTTCAAAAGCTTTCCCCAGTGGTTTGTATAAATTCCCATTATTGTAATTAGGCTACAGAATTGAAGAAGTCTTCTTTCCTTCTCCCTGTGCCTGTTTTGGTTGAGAAGTGTTGGTGGTTGGTGTAAAATTGTGACTAGCACGGACCGTCTTGCTTTTGTCAAGGAAGCACTCAAAAGCTACTCCTAAAACCCTCCTTAAAAACCTTTAAGTTTTATCTACTCACCAGAACACTAACCCTGGGACATTTATATATTCCATTTAACCGAATCAACTAACAATATCTCAGGATACCATTACCCTTGTAGTAAGTCACAAACATTTAATAGCTTCTACCTTCTAGAATGCTTATTTTCTTCTAGATTGACTGGCTGAAGTTTTATAAAACGCTCTTCGCCCGTCACTCTTCAATAAATCCAGATCAAGAGCTAATTGTCCTTGCTAAGCCGTATTTACAGAAGCTTTCGAGTCTTCTCTCAGAAACAAACAGTAGGTAAGTATTATCAAATTGTTTAGTCCCCCCATTTACATGGAATCGGATCCAGAACTATCTGGATATATATTGGCTGTCGACTTTAATTTGAGTAGGCTGTTGTATCTGATTATTTTAGACCTACTGCGCATGCCCAATCCAAGCATAGGACCCCTAGTTTAACGTCCCTTCTAAAGGACTTTGGAGTCAGTTGTCGTGGTCGTTTATCTGGAATTTCCTCTTCCAGTTGCTGACCCAAAACAAGCAAGCTTCACTTCAGTTAGGATAGAAGAAACTGGCTGAGTTATTACCTTATTAGGGAAAGCAGATATTGCCTTATTAGGTTTCTATTTATTACCATTACTTGCTTAAGATTGAGATAAGCGTAAATTTGGAATCAGTGAATTCTCGCAACATTATTGGCAGGAATCCTTCGATGGTGATTCCTTTCCTAGCCCTCAAGATTTGACGCCTATACTATGCCTTTCATCTTGTGATGCAGATGCGTAAGTGCACAGTTGCTTACTTGATTGTACTTCACTGCTTCTAATTCCAGGGCCCTCTTCGGCTACATACAATGGAGGTTGGCTTCGTCTTTTGTATCGTATTTGACTGATGAGTTCAGAAATGCTCGAAAAAATTTGGATATCGCCCTATACGGGACTCACATTGAATACCCAAGGTGGAAGAGATGCGTTGGTATGACCGATTCAGCAGCCGGATTCGCATTGGGTGCGCTCTTTATAAAGAAGAAGTTTCCTGGAAAGAGTAAAGAAGTGGTATGTTGTGAGCTTCTTTGGAAAGCAATTGCTTCTACTATCTATTATTGTTTATCTTAATGAATATGCTCATATGTTTTTTTTGTTTATATTAAGTAGAGTCAGCTCGCAAGAGATTTCATATTGAATGGAGGAAACCGCTTTAACAACAGTCTGAGCAGTATGTGATTTGATTCCAGGTAGCGCAAATGGTGGAAGAGCTACGAACTGCATTCATAAAGAGCTTGCCGACTCTGGATTGGATGGATGATACCACAAGAAAATCTGCAAAAGAAAAGGTTTTCTGTGCTTCTTGGTGGCTTTGTCCTTGAATTTATATTATTGGTAGAAATTTCGGCACTAATATTAATGTGTTTTGCATTTCTGATTATGTTCTTCCACTATGCAAATTTACAAGAGGCATCTGTACAATGATGTAAATTCTATGTGGTGGAATGAAATGTGGTGTATTTAGAGAGCATCGTTTCTATGGAGAATATTATGATACATTACAATAAGGTGAAAGAAGAGCAGAGTAGATCGAGCATGAGTTGAGAAAACTAAAGTAGAGAAGATAAAAGAGACTAGGGAAATGAACAGATATGGGTAGAATGCTGTGATTTACTGTTCTAGGCAATGGTTTGCTGTGTTGTACTGTACTATACTATACTGTACTCTATTGTACTGTACTATATTGTACTGTACTGTACTGTACTGTACTGTACTGTACTGTACTGTACTGTACTGTACTGTACTGTACTGTACTGTACTGTACTGTACTGTACTGTACTGTACTGTACTGTACTGTGCTTCACTATACTGTACTCTACTGTGCTATACTGTACTATACTGTACCGTAACGTACTGTACTGTACTGTACTCTACTCTACTGTGCAGTTCCGTGCTCTGTTCTGTTTTACTGTACTTGTCTGTACTGTGTTGTGCTGTACAGTATCATAGAATACTATATCATAAAGAACGGAAATGTGCATTGCAATGTTGTATTGTGTGGTATAGTGTAGTGTATTTAGCCACCATTTCATACCGGGTTCATACGGTGAAGAAAAATAAGGAAAAGCTGTTTTTTTTTGGAAAGCTGGGAAAAGTCAGGATATGCCAGTATATTTTAAACTTGACGAGAGTCAGAAAAAAGCCAGGAATTTTCATCATCAATGCAATCAAACTCATTGGTTCTCATTTGGCAACCATACACATTAAATACACATGTCAGAACGATCAACTCAGCTTGCATTTGTTTACAAGTAGGATTGGTCGGTCGCATCAGTTGTAACACCGGTTGGTCAGCAAAAACATTATACGTTTCTGATACAATAATGTCCCACATATAAGAAACAGCAATTCCAATTTCATGTCTGATGCGTTTCTTATAAAAGGATATATAAACTCCAAATCAGGGAAACGTTTCGTATTAGTGAATAATCATGCTGTACCAGTAACCAGTCTAGTACTTTTGTGTATATTGAAGATTACAGTGCAAATGCAAAGAGCTTAACACAGCATTAATTTATTGCCATGTTTTCATAGGGTTGATATATAGAAAGGTTTTCAATAAGAAGCAAGTATTTTCTCAGAACTTCTCAAGTTTCTTATAAAAGAGGGTATTATTTTGAGAATTAGGTCAGTGTTTCTTGAATTTATGCTTCTTATATGTGGGACACTAATGTATGTAGTCCAGGGTTGCCACCAAATCAAGGACTTCAGGGAAAACAAGGGAATCCGAGGAAAACCAGGGAATTCAGGGAAAAATCAGAGAATTCAGGGAAAATCAAGGAATTTCATTTTCAATCAGGGAAAATAAGGGGAAAAAGAAAGACATTTTGAAAAGTCAGGGACAATCAGGGTATACTCTGTGAGACATCCAGTGGAGTGCGACAATTGCCAAGTCTTCCCCTATTTTCATAGCATTTTGTTATGTGCAGTTAGTTTGAAGTGCAGTTCCAGGTTATAACTTAAACTTTGAAATGCCAAAAATAGGGTCGAGGCTCTCTCAAACGGCACCTCTGTCGAAAGAAATGATAAGAGTATCAAGGAAAATCAAGGGGAAATTAGTAGCATTTCACAAAAAATATCAGGGAAAATCAGGGAATTTTGTCTTGAAATAGCAGTGGCAAACCTGTAGTCAGGAGAAACCTCTTCATTTTCATGCGAAAAGTCAGAAAGAGTCAAGCAAAATTATTAGGCAGATGTGTATGAACCACGTAATAGTGTAGCTCTGTATAGTACAGTTTATTATCTTGAGAGTGGAGTAGCACTTTCACTTCATACCAGTTTATGGAACAGCGGTGAGATGTTTGTGGTCTTTTTTAGGCACTTGCTGTTTATCCAAAGATTGGATATCCAGATGCAATAATGAATTCTAAGAAGCTCAATGAAATGTACAAAAATGTGAGTTGCAAGTTGATATATATATATATATATATATATATATATATATATATATATATATATATATATATATATATATATATATATATATATATATATATATATATA
>OLMO02000009.1:20422646-20463583 GCA_900291935.2 Cassiopea xamachana | reverse complement strand
TTGTGTACACGGACGCTATGTGTAGCTGCCTGGCAGTATTTGTGTACACGGACGCTATGTGTAGCTGCCCGGCAGTATTTGTGTACACGGACGCTATTTGTAGCTGCCATGCTGTATCTGTGTACACGGAAGTTATAGAGCAAGGACTGTTATCAGGGTTCGCTCTACTCGTTAAAAGTCCTTAAAAACTCCTTAGATTTACTTTACGTTTTTAAGGGCGCTTATAGCTCCTTAATTTTGTGAATTTTAGAAAAAACTCCTTATTTCTGATCAATTCTTCGGGGAGGCGATTTTCAGCAGCAGATTTGTTTAGAAATCAATTCATGTTTGTTAAGAAAACACATATATACTCCTTGAAAATAACTTTTTGGTCCTTAAAATCTCCTTAACAAGTCCTTAAATTATCTCCACTCACCAGAGCACGAACTCTGATTTTTAACTTAGCTTTGTATGAACATGGAAAACATTTAAGCATTGCCAGATTGACCACTAAAATGTCAGTACCGATGCAGAATGAAGTGAAAAAAGCACATAGTTCTATTGGTTAGGAAATGTTTTGATACACAGCTTTGTGAAATCCAAGAAGTAGTGGATTTATGCTTGAAATCTGAAAGTCAAATTAGAAGTTGCTAAGTCTAGCTATGGAGGAAAACAACGAATATCATTATTCCATCCACGTACTATATCTTCTGCATGCGAAATAGAGCCTAGGCCAACCCTGACCTCCTCATGTATTAGTTATCTAAATAGAAATCCAGTATTTACTTATATATGCTTACTTGTAGATTTACTGATTTGGGTTTACTATTTTATTTTATTTTACTTTTTTCTCTTGTGTGAACAAAAATACTGATTATTAGTTAGTTGTAGTCTCGTCTGCCAGGTACAAATTACCTATTAGTAGAGAGATTTATATTTGTATTTGTAATTGGAGTATAACATGAGAAGTTTTAAAAAAATAAATAAAATAATTTCTCAGCACACTGTTAACGTATTTGATAAATTCTCCTCAATGTTGGTCTGTTTGTGGCAGGAGAACTATTGTAGTTAAAAATCTGCCGCCATGGCTAGCTTTGCTGATTTTATTGTTCTCCGCTCTGTGGATATTTCACGGTTTTGGCAATTTTTAGGTGGCGTATGCAGAAAATGGCTTGTTTGCGAATATTCTTCACTTTCTAACATGGAAAATATCAGAAAATTTGAGACAGTTAACAATGCCAGTGGACAAAACAGCGTAAGTACAAGCTTGGAATATCCTTAGTAATTTTGCTTGAATGAAGCCTTAGAAAGGAATTCCTTGGCACCTGAGTTTTGGTATTTTAGTTCACAAATCAGTTATTTAACTGGAGTTTATGATTTAAATTTTTGAAGCATTGTGCAGATGGTGTAACTATAAAATTGGCCATAAAATCCCTTCAAACTAAACTCTGTAGATTTACAGCACTGCCCTCGTTCAGTTACATATTGCCTGAAGATGGAAAGTTTCATTTCATTTGAATTCTTCTCATTGATATTTATGTTTAATCGTATGTTATATAAATGATAATCTTCTACAACAGTATTTTCATATGAACATTCTTGTGTAGGTGTGTATGGTAGTCATTATGTCCATACTCCTGCATCACATTGTTTTGGTAGTACAGTGTGATTTACAAAAGCGAAATTTACTCTTTGATGAGTGTTTATGCGTTTGTAGAAAGCCAATAGTCTATACTGATGAGGCTTATGTAGATTATGCGACAGCACTTTTAAATTTCAAAATTACTAGATCAAAATTACTAGAGAATTTCACTATTCAAATACTTTTAGCTATTATTCACAATTATTCGAATGTTCACGAATATCTATTTTACATATTCAAATTTTGTTTCACAATGTTGACGATTAAACTAGGTTTACTGTACAGAGTACATAACGGTCCCAATCTCTTCCCAAGATGCACTACGATGTTTAGAGGCCATAGCTTAGAGGTGCATAGGCCTAGTAATCTCAGGAAACGATTTTACGGTTCGCCACAAAACGAAAACGCTACTATTGAGGTATTCGATTTTGTGTAGGATTAGTAGATTATGTTCGGATATTCGGGACTTTGTATTTAAATACGAAAATTAGAATATTCTTGAGGTCCTAATTTTTTGATTATGTTGTGTATATATACATTATAAATTCTAGCTGGTACATGACTCCACAAACTGTCAATGCCTACTACGATCCAACCAGAAACCAGATAGGTATGTTTTTGAAGCTTTTGCTATTTTACATAGCTGAACATTTCTGTTCTCTAAATATCAAGAGTTTTTCCAGCCTGTGCACTTAGCTAGAAGACTTTAGTTGCACTTTCTTACTTTAAATCAATAAATGTGAACTTTGTTCGTTTCATTATTTACGCTCTTCAAAAGAAGTCTAAAAACAAAGGTAAAGACCTATTTTTATTTACAATAGAGAGTATCTATGATTAAGAAAAAGATACCTGTTGACTGGAAGTATAAGTTCAATAAAACTTATAGAACGTCCAAAAACAACGCTATATAAATGCTATTTTCAAAGGTTGCGAGGGTGGTAATAAACCTCGTTTATATGTATTTGTATATATATATATAAATGCTATTTTCAAAGGTTGCGAGGTGGGAATAAACCTTGTTTATATGTATTTGTATATATAAATGCTATTTTCAAAGGTTGCGAGGTGGGAATAAACCTCGTTTATAGGTATTTGCATATACAAATGCTATTTTCAAAGGTTGCGACATGGGAATAAACCTCGTTTATAGGTATTTGTATATGCTTTGTTGTTTTGTGCACTAGCAAGAAATAGCTTAGATTTTGTTACATTTGATTACTTTTGACGCTGTTGTCTATGCCAATCCCCCATTACGTACAGTCAGCTTTCTCTTAAGGATCTCAATTGCACTGGAGTTTCCAATTATGGTAGATAGCTTGAAGCAGTAAGAGATTTTAGACTGAATAGGCAATGGATATTTCCTCCAACCCCACAGCCTTTAAAAATATTATTGTATAAAGTTGTTTTTGGATTTCCTGTATGCTTTATGTAATTTTATAGTTTTTGTAAACTGGTGGTTCTTTCTTTATCATAATTAAGTTTTTAACTACCTCTCTAGAATTGTATATGTATGTTGTGATTAAATAGAGGCCTCCTCGTAAAGCAGCTGTAGCTCAAGCATTGCTCTTTCTCAAACATGTTTTGACAATATATGTCTTTGCAGAACTTGCTTTTAAGTGATCCTCCTTTGTTTATTCNCATTGTCTTTTTAGTCTTCCCTGCTGGAATTCTTCAGCCACCATATTACGATGCAAGATACCCAGTGTAAGTTACTTCTTTGTTTCTTCTAAAAAATATGGAATTTTCAACGGAAATCTCTTTTGTCCTAAGAAATTGGAAAGGGACAATGGTCTATACGGGGAGCTTGTCTTTAGGGAATCATTGCAAATATGTAGAATTTGCCAAAACTTTATAGCGATGAAGAGGACTACTCTCGAGTCCAGAATAGACGGGGGATCTGGAATAAACGGGGGGGGGGATGGAAAATTTCCCAAATCACAACAAACGGGGAGTCTGGAATAAACGGGGTGGGTGGAAAATTTCCCAAATCATAAAAAACGGGGTGAATGGTTAGTAGTCCCTTTAAATTGGAAACAGAAGGAATAAGAACAAGATGCCAATTTCTTGAGGCTTTCGCTTAACATAGAACATAATGTATAACAAAACAATGTGCATAGGTTCAATATTCAGTTCTTAATAATGATTTTGCTCTTTCTTTTTGTTTTCGATGCGCTTCCTCACGCGACGACGAGCTTCGTTGTACACATTTTGCAGTTTCTTCAAATCTTGATACGGAAGCCTCAAAAATAATAAACACGGGGTCTGGAATAAGGATGTCCTGGGTGGATTTTTTCCAAAAAATTAATAAGCGGGGGGTACGTTTATTCCGGACTCGAGAGTAGCTATATGTGGAGGATCTGTCTTGCAGAACTTGATAGAACACATCCAATGCTCTGACAGAAATATCTAGTAGGAGATTCCTTTAGAAGCCCTTCCTATATCTGTATACTGCTATTTGCCTTGAGCTATGTTATTTTGCAATATTCTCAAGTAATTTACTTTTGTCCATACTTTTCAGTGCAGTTAATTTTGGTGGAATCGGTGCTGTAATCGGCCATGAGTTGCTGCACGGCTTTGATAATTCTGGTAATTTACTTCCGTATTTTGTGAATTTTATCACGTCTCATTTTATTTTAAGAGAATGTGTGTTATATATTCTCCTTTTTAGTTATATTTTATAGTATTGCTAACTCATTTGAATTTTGTGTCATTATATGTAATTGTCAGGGTTGCCAACAAACTTGGGAAGTCAGGGAATTCAGGGAAAATCAGAGAATTTTATTTTCAACCAGGGAAAATCAAGGGGAAGAAGAAAGATATTTTGAAAAATCAGAGACGTTTAAGAGTTGCTGTTGTTTCATAATTTGAGTGGTGACTTTCTTTATGCTCTGTCACACATCCAACTGATTGTGACAATTACCAAGTCTTCCCCTATTTTCATAGCATTTTGTAATGTGCAGTTATTTTGAAGTGCGTTTTATGGAATCTAAACTTTGAAGTGCCAAAAATAGCGTCAAGGCTCTTCTAGACCTCATCTCTGTTGAAAGAAATGATGAGGACATCAAGGAAAATCAAGGGAAAATGAGTAGCATTTCACGAAAAATATCAGGGAAAATTAGAGAATGTTGTCTTGAAATAGCAGTGGCAAACCTGCATGGTGTAGCTTATTTTAATTGAGTTTTTATTGCTCTCGGGTTAACTTTGAAACTTCTACGTAATTTTCTAGCAATGTTTTGGATTTTCAGTCTCCTACTTTTATATTGTTTGCATTGTAGATCTATAAACCGAAAGACTTCTAAAATGCCCTAACATCTCATATCATTCCAACCTCAAATGAATTCTCTTGTACAAGTAGGAGCTGATCGTAGCACTTTTTGATCATTATTAGGGGGCGTTCACTCTACGAGAGAATAGGCGAAGCAAAGTGATTAGATGTCTGAGAAGTAATGTGGTCGCTCCAGCTCGCTGTCACTCTGACGTCATGCTTCTATCGTTTATTCGCTTTGCTTCCCTATTCGCTTTTAGTGAGAACTCGACCATAGTGTTTTGTTTGCAGATTGTTTGGCAGATTTCTGTTTGAACGTAATATCTAAATTGCATTTTAACTGAGTGGCTAGCTCGCAACTATACACATGCATCGATGATGCTTGAAAATGTATATTTATTGTCAAAATTTTTTTATCAAATTTCCCATTTTCCTTAACATTCCCAAAAATTTAATCAGTGAGGATTTCAATGACAAAAAGCAGAGGATATATACTTATTTTTTCCAGAGTTCAAAAGCACTCTTAGCAAGGCTACATGAGTTTGTATTTGCGCACAGACTGTTCCAAATTCAAGAATTTGCCCAATTTTCGCTATTTGAAACCAGTAGAATGTGATAGCCCCACTGCCACAACAGCCGTGCCTCTGGGTAGACAGTATTACAACTTAAGGATTTGTTNTTTCAATCATATTTTGAACAGCCTTTCTAGTTTATTGTATAATTCATCTCTGTCTTAGGCCGTTTATATGATAAGAATGGGAATTTTGGGAAGCAACTTTGGACCAAGCGTGCAGAAAATGAGTTTAAGAAGAAAGCGAAGTGTTTCATTCAAGAATATGGAAATTACACAGTCGCTGGAAAACATGTACGTATCATTCGAACTTTGTATCTCAATTGCTAGTGCTTTTGAAAGAGCAGCCGTTGCCTAGCGGTAATGTATTTGACTCAGGCCAACGCCGTCCAGGTTTCAAAGCCCATTGCAGGCTATTGGTGACGTCCGGAAGGGCATCCAGTCTTAAATGCTCATGCCAGAACTAAAGTCCTCTTAGAGGCACCCTCCAAGCCCCAAGGAATTGGGGGAAACGGAGGTAAAATCGAGTAAAGATTGCTGGCGCTTTTGTATACAATAAAACCTGCTTATAACGGTCACCCAAGGGATAGACCAATTTTGGTGCTTATAGAAGGTGTCCGTTCTGTAAAGGTTAGGCATGAAAGGGGGTATTTCTTTTTGATGTCATTTTGGTATCTGATAGTTAGCAGAATATGCTCAAAATAGTAATGATACATGTTACAACAATATTTTTCATGACAGACGTTTAAAATTACAAAGACGAAAGATAGCTAGTTCTATTTATCTGCCTCGCAGCCCGTCTCTCGGCAGCATATATGGGGCCAATTCATTGCATGATATTCAGTAAGAGGTTATGGTCGAATTGGCCGTGTTAGCTATCAACCACAGATTCTGTGATTTATTTAGAAATATTCTGAACTTGCATGGATCGACTTGTTGTTTATTCAAGTACCTCTAGTGAAATTAATAAAAGTATTAGCCGTAATATACTAAATTAACTTGGTCCTTTTCAAAGTGGCCGCTGACCGTGTTAGATTGGTGACCGTTCTATAGAGGTAATTTAGTATGTAAACTGTAAGGGTAATTGATGACTGCTGTGGACAGGTGGCTATTCTGTAGAGGTGGTCTCTAAGTTCAATAGCTTGAGGCACCCCATAGTTATCTAGTTTGTCCTTCCTATGCCAGATTGAGTACTCTTAGATCCCGAGCAAGCAGTGGTTCCTAGAAAGCAGTAGGTTTGGAAAATTCCTTGAAATGAGATAAGATGGCAGAGATTGTATGTTGATTGGACTAGTAATTTTTATGGTGAGATCTTATTGTATTAAACTGTTGTTGACTTCTTTATTGTGCAGTACAATTCAATCATATTGACAGTAGGGAACGAAAATAAGTACACATTTTTTTATAAGACGAAAGCTTATAAGAAAATGAGGCTCAAATGGTTAAAATCTTGAGAATATCTTAAGGAAATCACGAAGCGCAATTTCCAAAATTTTGTGTTTTTATTGGCCAGAAATCGATATTTCGTTATTATTGTATTCAAAATGTTAAGGCTGGCATTCAAATTCAAGTATACAATATTAATAACGAATGTGTAAACCATTTTAACGAGTTTATTTCAGTAAAAGCTAAGAAAAATGTAAGATAATCTCAGACTCAATTTCGGGAAAAGCTAAGAAAATTGAGGCTCAGGCAAAATGACGGTTTCCTTATAAAAAGAGCGTGTAGAAGGTATAGAGGATAATAGAGAGAAATATAGAATGAATGTAAAGCTAAGGGAATGATGGCAAAGGATAAGTGAATGATAAGGAAACCGAATGATAAGGAATGTGAATGATAAGGATAGTGAATGATGGAATTGAAGTTGTGGGAAGGAAAATAGAATCTCGGAAATAGAAGATAGTAAAGTAATGAAATTTGAAGTGAATTGAAATGGNGAATTTGCCTGTTCATTGTTTTCCTTGCCAGCCATTTCTGGCTTCTTCTGTAGCTCAAAGCTTTCTTACCTGGTTTAATTAAGATATCGTTATGTTTTGGATTTATTGTCACAGATTAATGGTAAAGTTACACTCGGTGAAAATATTGCTGATAATGGAGGGCTGAAGGCAGCCTACAACGTAAGTATTCTAGCGATTTACTTTTCTTGCTATCAAAGTCTTTTTGTGTTTTGTCATTTCCAGCTTGCAACATGGCTAGTGCAGGGTCGGGAGCTTTTTTGGCTGAGAAAGAGCCATGGAAGCCTCATTTTCAGAAATGGCTTTCAATGAGAGCTATACATATAGGCATTAGTGTCACATGGGACCACAAAATCTTCTAATCCGACACTATCTTGGCCAATCAGGCTATGTGAAAACTGAACATGACACCAGTGGTAGCTTTGGAAAGCCTTACTGGAGGTATTCGCTGTTTTGCAATGCTGTAAAGAAATGCCTGCTAAGTTTTGTCTGTGAGCCAGAGAGCCAGATGCAGTCTTGAAAAGAGCCACATGTGACTCGCGAGCCGTAGGTTCCCGTCCGCTGCTCTAGGCGATAAATCTGGTAGCTGGGTATTAAATAGCTACATAAGACGACACTAGTACAATTACGCAACTCTCATAGAATCAGCACCATATTTACCACAAAATCTTCTAATTCGACACAAACTTAGCAATTTTGGCTATATGGTATCGAAGACGACACAAGTGGTGACTTCGATAGGCCTTTTTGGAGGTATTCGCTATTTTGCAATGCTTTGAAGAAGTCTGCTAAGATTTGTCTGCCAGCCAGAAAGCCAGATGCAGTCTTGAAAAGAGCCACATGTGGCTCGCGAGCCATATGTTCCCGTCCGCTGGGCTAAGATTTAATAGCGGCCAAGAAATAAATTAATGCAATTTTCACTTGAAGTATAACTATTTTACAAGCAGTTATAGCTCAGAAAATTAGAATTGAAAATTGACTGAAATTATATATTGCCTTGAATAATATACAGAGAGTCATTGCATGATAAGGAGATTGAGTTTATTCAATATGAGTATATTGTTCTTGCAAAACGAGGCAAAAGTTAGTCACTAGCGTCGCTACTACCGTGAATCTTGTTGTGTTGCCGATAGTGCTAATTTTCGTTTGATTTTATCTTTATAAGGCATACAAAATTTGGGTGAAGAAGAACGGTGACGATTCACCTTTGCCAGGACTCGGCATTACAAATGAACAAGCATTCTTCATCTCCTTCGCACAGGTAATGCTCTTTGCTTATTTTGTTGACCATCACTTAATTTGAAGTTGATTTTGGGTTAATGTACATGCTCTCACCATAATAAATTAACTATGCTTTCACTTTTAACTAATGTTCATGCCTGCACGTCCAGTGGGCTGTTTGAGTATGTCAAGCCCATCCGATACCAACTCTGTCCGCAAATCAGCAGATTTGCCACTTCTGTTGGCAAAATTCATCTAGTTTTTGTATTCAAGACTTCCATGAAGAAAACTAATGTATTGTGGAGTTACAGAATAATCATTTTTTTGAAACTTTAATATATAGATCTATAATTAATTATTATTATTCTTACTACTTCAAGCAACGTATGATTGGTTGTCAGAATCACCCATATATGCAAAATTACAAACTGAGAAAAGAAAATGAGGAAAAAGATACAACCTCAAAAGGCGAGCAAGTTTGCCTCTGTTCTAGGTTTATTTCGGTGACAAAATATGAAATATGTGCACCTGGTAGTTATGTTGACGATATTTGATAAAACAGATTTTTGTAAAGGGCTATTAAACTCAAGACATTTAAGAAGCTCAACAAAAGTTTCAGAAGAAGATCCTACAGTACCAAGTCCCTCGGAAGATAGTTTTATGAACTTATAATAAAAGATATAATAATTTCTTTATTTCAGGTTGCAACGCAAATTTTGTCGGCAAATTAGAGACACTGTATACTCTCCCCCCTCCATTTCATTTTCATGTAATTTTGGGAGGGTGGCCCTTCAGACGAAGCTGGTTTGCAAGGGGCTCTCCATTTACTTTACAATATACTCAATAATAAAATGCAAAAATGGAATACAGTATGTTCAGTAAGAATATTGCTAAAACATTTAAAAATTAAGTATGATATACAAAAGTATATTACAGTAGATAGAAAATAGAATTTAATGTGAGAAAACGATAATTCAGTTTCACTTTAACTGCTTGTAGGGAAAATGCCTACTTAATTTCACGTGGAAGGGTATTCCACGATTTTGCACCTCTATATAAAAATCATCTTTGATCATTATGTATGACTCGAGATGAGATCTAAGAACTGACTAATCATAATGCTTTTGCAATACACTTTATAAATGGCGGAACATAACTATTGACATAGTTAACATACATTTAAGTATACAAACACACTGAAAAGGCGCAATTGATCCTACAGTACAGTACGAAACTGCAAAAAAGTTAGTCATGCTGCCTGCAAGAGATTTAGCATTCCATTGATCATCGTGTTTTGCGCGATCTTTTTTCAGACCTAGACTCATCCTAATGCTTTTACAATACACTTTATAAATGGCGGAACTACATAACTATTGACATAGTTACATACATTAAAGCATACTAGCATTAACAAGGTACAATTGATCCTACTACAGCTGAACTGGATGGGGGGGGGAGGGGGGGAGGGCACACATGTTAAGAGCCCCAGAAACTCTTGGATGTCCACAAACCTGTGCCAATTGATCAAATATTTGTCTGTCAAATTAGTTTTTATATAGGTAAGTGGGATGGAAAATGGGGGTATGGGGGCTTGCCCCAAGAATGTTTTTGAAGGCAACACCATGTTAAACGTCGGAAAACGCCGTTTTGCACTGTGGGCACGATTGGGAGTCACGGGGAAATAGACGTAGTTTTTCCTGTGGACTCATTTTTATGTTCAAGTTTCAATGTAAATTGGTTTTTGAAGCTGAAAACATCTTTATGAAGGCTTCTGGACACCATTTTTTCAAAATTAGAAGAAATGACCAATTTTTAAATGCATTTGTATGGGTCAGACTGTGCACACATGACAAGAAAATCCATTTTAAATGAATTTTCACAGAATTAAAAAATTTATGCTGAGCAATAAAAATATTGCAGCAGCATTTTTGAAAAAAACTGAAAAATTGTCATAAAATCTCTCAAAATACGTGATTTTGCATGCCAAAAAGCAAAAATTACTTGAAATCAAGTACTTAAATATTACATAGCCATGCATTAACTGTTTCAACCATTTTAATAGGTATCCATTGGAGTAGACTCCGTAAATATAATTTTTAAAACACATCTCGAGTTACAGCTTTGCATTTTTGGTAGGGGTTCAGAAAATCTTTAAATTTTAAATTTTGAGTTGCCCAAGATAAACTAACGTAAAACAGTTACCATCTTAGAGACATTGCCCTGCAGTTTCTGAAAGGTATGTATAGGGTGGTTGTATTTTGGTAACTCAATATAATTTGGCATATTTTTCAAATGCTTTATCAAGAAAATTTTTTGGATTTCATGGTTCAGAAACGAAAACTTTGGATGATATATTGACAAAGAGATAGATTTGATGGTATCTCGTAACACTTATTCAGCAGACTCAAAGCATGTTTTCCTGAGTTGGGACAAAAAAATCTTGTTTCAGTTACCATTTTTTAGCTCAAAATTGATAAATTTTTCTATATGGGGATAAATTTTTAGGTGTAGATTCTGTACTTAGAATTCTTAGTGTTTCTTCGCGATTTCCCAAACTTTGACTGGTCATATCTCAAAAAATAGAAAAGCTTTTGATCTGATTTGTTTTGCATTTGGTCACATATTTATTCAGAGTTTAACCATGTCGATAACCAAATAATTTGAAGGGTGATTATTGTTTACCTATTTCCCCTTGCCAGCCCGGTTTGTTTTGTAGAATAAAATGTGCTTGTTTTAATCATTGATCTTCATGCCAAGAAGAGCAAGAGATCTTTCAACTTGGTTTAGATCGAATGTTCAAAATATAGAACAAAAATAGGAAAATCTTTGCCAAATTCTCTTTTTGCTTTCGCATGTATGCAAACCTATACTAGAAGAAATACAATCTCACGCCAGTACTCCAAGGAAGAGATGTACCCTACGCCATAGCAGAGTTGTCATCAATTGCTATGTTAAATTTTCAGTGGCCACTATTGAACAAGACTGAAGTTCATCGTCACTGAACAAAATTAGGATCTATGTATGCCATGTATCTGTGGCCCGATGCTCCTATATTCTAGGTCGGATGAAAGTCAATTCTGGAATGATTAAAAATTACAGTTAAGAGCACTTCTATGTCTTCCTGCATCCGTGTCTAGTGGCCTGTAATTTGCACTAAAAGAGGATAAGGAACTAACCAGCTAAGTGAAAATGAATGCTATACTTTGAGCAAATACTCTTGAATCCCAGACATAGGGGGGTTGGAATAATAGGGGGCTGGAATTTTTTTGACAACTTAATAAACGGGAGGCTTGAAATAGGTGGGATGGGCGGAATTTCTCTAATCATCAATTGAAGGGAGAAATATATTCAGGACTCAAGAGCTCTAATCCAATGCAAACATGCCACTTGATTTATTTTACAGAAAACCACTATTTTGCTTGAACTTCAATTTCCTGAAACTATCCCAGAAATGAGGGATATTTTCTTAACTTTTTCACGTATAAACTGAGTAAAATGTGCTGGCAATAATTATAAAAATAGCTTGTTCCTTGCTGTCATAAAAAGCCTAAAAATAATGAGGCAGTATTGATTTTTGGCACCCAGAAACCAGAATGTTGAAATTTAAGCATTGTGATGTTCAATTTATACTAAACTATTTTGAGATAGGTGGTGGATTTGAGAAGTAGATGCCGATTAATTCAGTGATATCAACGCGTGCGCAGGTGTATCAAGAGGAATATAGAGAAAATGAGAAAGAATCAGTTATATGTATTTTCCATGTTTTTGGGCACAGTGTAAATTGCAAAGCAAAGTTTTTATTAATAGTAATCTGCTGTCAAGTGAAACTGCTTCATGGACCACCAAAACATCCATGTGGACCCCCAAATTGTTACATTTTGTCTGTGGACCCCCTAGAATATTTCATGGACCCCAGTTGAGAACCCCTGTCTTAAACAGTCTTAAGGCTGTTCTGGTATTTCGTAGAGGCCACAGAGGACTATCAGAATTTCTTATAAATAAATCAGACAAATATTCTGGTGATAGACCATTAAGGGCTTTAAAAAACCTTAGTGTTGGTTTAATTATCTATAAAGAGTGTCAAGAACGGCCCTGTTGAAGTGCAATTTTCTTCTGATTCTAACTCCGTAAGGCCCATGGTGCAAAAATCTTCCTTGAAAGGTTCATTTTGTACTCTCTATGCTGAATGTTGAAAATCTTTGGTAATATGCATTACTGAACACCATGTTACACAGTTTCAGGATTCACATCATTTATCAGCGAATATATGGCTGAATGATCCTCCATGCATGCAATTTTGTGCTCTCTTACGTAATGTTTATATTGTCATTAGAAATCGCTGCATCTTTTTTCATGATTTATTCGTTGCTATATGTACAAATTGGGCTATGCATGAGTTTAAAATTCACCAACTTGACTGTTTTATTTTAGTTATTAATATGCTGTTTGATGTTTTTTTCACTTAGTCCTGGTGTACTAGTGCTCGCAAGGCCGCGTTATTGCACCAGCTCAACTCTGATCCTCATTCACCTGCAATGGACAGGTATGAACGTAGTACCTCATGTATTGGAGTATAACGGGCACATGTATACAACGCTCACCCCTAATTTTCGATTAAAAATCGGTATAAATTTTCTTCACATTTTCTCTGCGCAGATGAAGGATTCTAGGTAACAGACGTTGTTAGACACGCACTGCCATGATAAAAACATTTATTAACAACGTAAAGTAAACTATGATATTTGTGACTGTTTTTCGATGGTGGTTAGCGATTAAGCAGTTGCACAAATAATATACTAACACTTTTGAGCCTGTGGCCCCAGATTTCGTTTATAGCACAGATATTTTGGGTAGAAAATTTTGCACGTTATACTCGAATGAATACGTCATGCTACGATTGTCATGTTCTGGTTACCATTTTATGCTCTGTAATCGTGACAAAGTTGGAGAAATTTTATTTCTGAGTTTGGCCGGGGATACATTTTGATTAAGGAAGCTGTCTACGCAGCATAAATAATTTCAGCTCAACTGAACACTTGTTTTCAACTCCGAAGCTCTGTGTGTGTTTGCTTCCTACTTTCTTTGTAGAGATTTGGCTTTAGTAATTAAAATTCCTCGTCCTTTTTATTTTAGAGTCCTTGGCTCCATATCGAATTCCTATGAATTCGCAAAGTCCTTCAAATGTCCAGTTGGTAGCAGATTCAACCCAAAATCAAAATGCAGAATATGGTAACTGGTGCATTATAACTCAGAACACGACCTCATTCACCTAAACTGTTTTATTACAGCTGCTGTATTATAGAACTTGTGATGATAAACATTTAGGGCAGATCGCATTCAGAGCACGCCATTTTGAAGTTTATTCTAATAGGTATTATAGTATATTGAGGTTCTTGTGTGGTTACGGAAGGATAGTTTTGTATTGATTAGGTTGTTATTCAACTAGTCATCCATAGAATGGGTCAAAGTGAAAAGATAGCGAATTATCATTACAATCAGTGTTGCCATTCAATCATTATCATTTTCCCCTACTGCGAACGCGAGATTCACCTACATTCACCTACAGCTTCTAAAATTCCCCTGCCTCCCCCCACTTATCAGAAACGCTTTAAAAATCCTTTCTGGCCTAATACATAGATTCAAATCAGTACGTATATGTACTGTGCAATATCTAGATCTATTAGTTTGTTCAAAGTAGAATTTTCAAAATCCTAGTCACCAGCAGTTATTAGAGAGCAAGGGGGCATGTCCCTTCCAGATGTCATTAAATCAGCAAATTATCAGCATAATTAGTGCACTAAAGGATAAATGCACACTGTGTTAATAAGGAAACCATTTTTTGCCTGCACCTCAATGTTCTTGTACACTTTCTCCTTGTTAAAAACTAGCATACTCTGCAAATACTCAGCTACTTCTGAAATACTCCGCTCCGCTAATTTTTCTTGAAAAACCACCAGTAATCTTAGCAGTAGAACGTTCAAAAGCAACACCAATTCATAGCATAGTCACTAAGCCAGCTTTCAAAAGACAGGCAACCAGACCAGATGAACGTAAACAGCAACACCTGAAGTTCGGTGCTCCGATCAGAAATTTTGTTATTGCCACGCCCTTTTTGGCTATTATTTGACCAATGCCTTTTGCAGAAGTATTAGTGATCATCATGTCTCAAGCAAAGAAAGTTGTAGCAAGATGTCGTATAGTTTCATTTTACAGTGCAATAAACAGCTTAATTGGATTGGGAGGCAAGGTGGCTTTTGGGCTTTCCCAGAAAATTATGAACCAACCACATACATGCTGGGGAACCGGTGCAATGCCCCAAAATGGCAATTTTTTGCATGGTATTGCCCCCAACGGAATCATTAATCTGGAGATTTACATAAAAAATATGGCTTTTGCCCATCCAAAATGATTGTACAGGAAGGTTTTGCTCCTCTTGGGCATTTCTTCTAGCTAAGTGCTTGGTTTCTATTTAACAAAAGTTACAATTGCCAAGACAATTAGGTCTACTAAAGAGCATTTTCCAGCGGAAAAGTCCCATTTGCAGACGTAATTTACTTAGTATTAAAAACCTTCAATCTGCGATTTTTGAAAAAGTCATGTGATATCAGCTTGTTTCTTATGTTTGTTTTGGTAGTTCTTGAAAGAGTTCTTGAAGCAGGTAGTAAATTGATGCATCACGTGAACAAATTTCCTCATAAGAACAATTCATTATTGTTGAGATTGAAACATTTCTTAGGAATCGCAGCTGAATTATAAATTTCAAGAGAAGAGCCACGACGAAAAACATCTTTTCTCTTTATTTACTTCGATATTCTATTAATTCGACATACATACCAAAATTAGGACTTAGCCAATAGACATACACGGTTTAATACAGACTTAGCCGATAGACGTAAACGATATTAATACGGTTCGAGACATCATGTCTTCAGACGAGGCTTTATAAATAAATGGGGAAAAACAAATGGGAAAAACAAGTGGGAAAAACAAGTGGGAAATCAAGAAAAGTAAACTCCCACTGGCCGTTAGAGATCATATAAAATACACGGGTCACAGTGCCTCCTTAGACAACTTTTGTATTATCGATAGAACTAACAATGAACATGAGTTACTTATACATGAAAGTCTTCTTATTCTTAGAGATCGCCCCACGCTTAATTTTCAGAGCTCCTCAATTCCCCTTTGTTTATTTTAGCTCCCTAAGGCTTTTAGCCACGTATTCTTTACTTATATTATAGCCTGTTTACCATAGTTCCCTTGTTTTGATAGTTCATTTCCTTATTTAGGCAATAATAGTGTTTTCGCTGGTTGTTGGTTTTCCCAATTAAGTTTATTTCCATTTATGGTCTCCCCATGAGTTTACTTTTCTTGATTTCCCACTTGTTTTTCCATTTGTTTTTTCCACTTGTTTTTCCATTTGTTTTTTCCACTTGTTTTTCCCTATGTATTTATAAAACCTCCCACTGGCACATTTATATTAACTGAGGATGAGACATGATGTCTCGAAACGCATTAATATCGTTTGTCTATCGGCTAAGTCTGTATTAAACCGTGTAGGTCTATTGGCTAAGTCCTAATTTTGGTATGTATGTCGAATTAATGGAATGTCGAAGTACATAAAGAGGAAAAGATGTTTTTCGTCGTGGCTCTTCTCTTGAAACAATTCCTTATCTATGAATGACGTTTATTATCTTACATCACAAAGCATGCTTCAATTCCCCTACATTTTCCCCTATAACCTACAGAGTGGCGCAGTCACCTACGGTAGGGGCATTCCCATACGAGTAACAACACTAGTAACAATTTGCCCAGATATGGCAGGGCCACCGAGAACTTTTAGAGGCAAAAGAGAAAGATGATGCCCCTGCAAGTCAAGCGGACAGAAGAATAGAGGGTCTGAGAATCACCCTGGGGAACTTACTGCTGGTCTTGCTTTGTTAGAGCCCCCCCTAAGCTTTTAGGTCCACATGCTTTTGAGGCCACTTATGCCTTGACGCTCGGGAGCAATTTGCCCCTCTCGGTGGCTCTGGACATAGGTAGCATACAAAACTACTTTATTTAGCATGGAGCTAGGTAACTTATAGTTGAACGTCTCATCTGAAAGGAAGCATTCCAAGAATTTGCTAAAGGAAAGGGAATATGCAGGTCGTCAACTTTTTGAATGGTGACAGGTGGGCAGCCAGATTGATACAATAGTTCTGGCCTGGGGTAGACATCAACCCAAATGTTCATCCAGCTTCTCAGTCCTACGTAAATACTATGAACCATTTTTAATGGAAGGAGCTGTGAAATCTTTTTTCACAACCAAGGATAGAGCAAGTTGCTTGTATTAGGCCCTGTTTAAACTATACCGTTTTCATACGAAAACGGAATGGAGATGTTCTGTTTTGGCCTACCGTCTACTCTGGACCGTATTCCTATTCGGCACCATACGAAGACAATTGCATAAGAAAATACTATAACGTTTCCACTATGCCATTTTCAAACGAAAACATTTCCATGCCGTACTGTATACGGTATAGTGTAAGCGGGGCCCTAGAGTAAAGTGTTATCTAGGATTATTGTTGGAGCCATTAAGATATTACCAGAGCATGAAATACATAGCCAGATGCGATTACACGTGATAGGAGCTCCCCTATCACGTGTAATCGCATCTGGATATAATTTCGGTTTACCTTTCGGTCGCTACCGAAGTTTCATACTCTGACGAGCGTCAGACGAAAGAAAACTTTTCAGCATGTCAAAAGAATGTTGCCGCTTTTTTGTGCTCTGGTGAAGTTCTGTAGTATCAACAGACTATTTACGTACTGACATATTACGTACGCACAAACTCTGATTCCCTTTCCCTTTCACACAAGCATTCGATTGATTGTAGCAACCCTTCTACACAAAAATACGCTTATTGCTGGCAACCCTCCTCCCTCGTCGTGCGTACGTACCATATGTGAATGGTCCCTCTCTTGTTATTATAATTGATATTGCGTTTTATTTACTTTGCACTTTATCGTAGCGATTCTGTTTTTTGTATTACATTTGCTTCTAAACTATTTTTCCGCAATTATACTACTGATGATAATTGTAATTAGGCTAAAGTAATGAGACTTTGAGAGCCCAAATCGTTAGCCTATATTTCCAAATATCGTGCAGGCACACTTGAACAGGGTTTTAGGAGATATGAGCTTGGTAGAATTAAATGGTAGAAAATAATTTGAAATATTTATGGGAAACTTTTGTAGCGAATTTTTGAGCAGGGTAAATGTAACAAAACATCATGTACCCTTAGACTCCCAAAGGGACGGCATGGATTTACAGAGTTAGAATGGCTGGGAAACAGCTAATGTACTACGTGTAACAATGCACAGTAATAATAATAGTAATAATCTTTTAAGTACACGTTTTTTTCATAAGAAACAAACCTTCTGGCCTTGAATGTTTCTTAACTGTTTCGTACATCATTTGGACTTCCAATAGCAATAACAATCCAGATTAGGTAACTTTGATGCAGACATTGGGATGGTCAGGCTTTGTGAAGCATGTAGTTGAGGCTTTATATGTTGTTTTCTAGCTTAATCAAAAATTTTCTTGTAAAATAAAGTCTTTCAAGTCATTGCTTGAAACGCAGCCTGCCTATGTTTCTCAAATGCTTCTTAATGTTTGCCTAATTTCAACCTCATATTTCTTATAGCCATGTTGTTTTACACAAACGTGTAATGGCCTTAGTCTAAATATAAGTTAATTTATCAACTATGATCAGTTAATATCCACTATTAAATACTATTATTACTTTTTTATTACTAATATTTTGCCTAGCAAAACAAAGAGCTCAGCAGAACAAAATGTTCATATCGTCTTTCTAATTGCTAGTGAAGTTCTATTGTTAGGAAATTTTTTCTGTTCTTACTTTTGGTTTTTGGTATGAAAACTACACGTTGCTGTTTTGAACATTTCATTTGTCTATTTAGGGCCTTGCGAATGATATATAGTTTGACACTCCTAGTGGAAAAAATTACTGCATCGTGCTCACATTGTTGTTTAACACTGCTTTTGTGATATCAACCACACATTTTGGCACCTGAAATTTCCTGCCAGAACCTTTTATTTTGCAGATACTCCCCTACTCTACCCTTTTACTTTGTACACACTCCCCACCCTACCATTTTGCTTTGCAAGCATCCCCCCACCGTACCATTTTGTTTTGTAGACATTCCCTGCCAAATCCTTTTGCTTTATAGGCATTTCCCACCATACCCTGTTGTGTTGTGAGCCCCTACACAGAAACGAATCTAAGATACATATCTAAGACCTCATTCCCAAGGATCGTTGCCATCACTGTACATACATGCACATTATCTTTGTAATATTGCATTTTCCTTGTATTCCGGTTGCTTTTTCGTTGTGTAGTCAGGGACGAAACTTAAGGGAGTATGTAGGATGGGTCACCCCAAACCGTAAAAATTTTCCGTTTTGCAGGACAAAAACGGCAGTGTAATATATGGTTGCTGGGCATTTTGCAGGACCAATGACGATTAGATCAAATACTAATGCTAGAAAAGTCACAGGCAAAATTTTCGCAGGGCAAACCTCCGACACCCCCCTAAAAATTCGTTGAAGTTACGTCCCTGTGTGTAGTGTATTGAGAATGGTAGNGTTGTGAGCCCCTACACAGAAACGAATCTAAGATACATATCTAAGACCTCATTCCCAAGGATCGTTGCCATCACTGTACATACATGAACATTATTTTTGTAATATTGCATTTTCCTTGTATTCTGGTTGCTTTTTCGTTGTGTAGTCAGGGACGAAACTTAAGGGAGTATGTAGGATGGGTCACCCCAAACCTTAAAAATTTTCCGTTTTGCAGGACAAAAACGGCAGTGTAATACACGTTTTTTTTTTATAAGAAAAAAGTTTATAAGAAAATGAGGCTCAAATCGTCAAAATCTTAAGAAAATCGTAAGAAAATCACGAGGCTCAAATTCCAAAATTAATTGTTCTTATAGGCCAAAAATCGGTAATTTCGTCTCTATTGTATTCAAAATGTTAAAGATGGAATTCAAATTCAAGTATACAATAGTATTAACGAAAGTGTAAACCACTCTAGCCAGTTTATTTCAGCAAAAGTTAAGAAAAAGTTAAGAAAATCTGAGGCTCAATTTCGGGAAAAGTTAAGAAAATTGAGGCTCAGGCAAAATAGTGATTTTCTTATAAAAAAAAAAACGTGTATATGGTTGCAGGGCATTTTGCAGGACCAATGACGATTAGATCAAATACTAATGCTAGAAAAGTCACAGACAAAATTTTCGCAGGGCAAACCTCCGACACCCCCCTAAAAATTCGTTGAAGTTACGTCCCTGTGTGTAGTGTATTGAGAATGGTAGNGATTACATTAAGTTCTTGCTTGTGTATTTAAATGAGGTATCTGCTATGCTGTTTTTAGTATGAGTCGCGCATGGAAAAGTAAAAACAGTTCGATTTAGAATGGCATATTATACCTCCTTCAAAGTAAACCTTTCCATACATTTCTTATTCGGTTGAGGCTATTGATCCATGTGTTACAAAGCAGCTATTATGCCAACCAGGATTTTTAGAGAGATATTTGGAACTGCACATAAAACCTAATGATGTTGGGTTGAAGAATTGAATCGTAGTCTCAGATGGGATTGAACTGCTTCCTTTTGTAGAGAAGGGGTAAATAAGTGCTTTTCACATTTCATTTAAAACTTAAATCTACTGTTTTGCAGCTATTTATCTTTTTGCATGCTTTTGTCGTTACTCAATAACTTTTTGAATTGCAGACTTGCTTCATTATAACTGCGCATATTTTTCAGAACTGCACGTTTTGTGCAGAACTGCACGTTAAACATGCTCCAATACCAATATTTTCACCAATTAATACTTTGATACCTGATAGCCTTCTTTCACGAGACAACGACAACACCTAGTACTGACGTCACATATATTTTCAAGAAACCCTGCGTAGTAACCACTTTCAAAAATATTGTTTTACATATTTAACGTACTAATTTGAAACAAAAACCAAACCAATGGTATTTTCAAAGTGTAAGTTTAATGATTTGCTACTGAAATTAAGCTGCGAAATGTTCATGCATAAACACTTTACGCAAAGGGCAGGCTCGTACTGACGGGGTGTAAGGGGATGTCAAACCCCCCAGCCAAAAGTATTGTTGNGGCAAATCAACCAAATTTTCAACTTCTGTCGCCAAATTGGAGTTGCTTTTTGTCATAGAGAAGTGTGACGATAAGGTCACTACTTCTTCATCTCTTTTAAAGAACTTTTAGAACTACAAGGACGGAGCTAAGAAACTTTGACAAATGGCACATTAAAATCGTTACCTGGTTCAACGTAAAGCTGCACCAAAGCAATGTGAATATGACATTGCTTTAGAATTAAACTCTTACTAACGTATTTTGTTTCTTATATTACAAATAGTTTGCTACATTCACGCTCTGCGAACGCTTTCAAAGCCATTTAGTTTGCTAAATTAAGAAATTTTGAAGAAACTTTTAGGACTAAAATGTGGCCAGAAACTAAGTCGAGGAATCAGTTTCTCCTTCTTCGTATGATGTTCAGTAATGAAAACAACTACATTTTATTCTGCAAAAGGGCGTTTCCCGAAGTTCTAGAGNGGGCGTGGCCATGGAAATATTTTCTGGGGGTGAGCCCCATTTTCCAACAGCATACCTATTGGACCGTGTAGACTAGCGTTAGTTTGCGAGCATTTTTTCACCGTCATTTCTCGAAAATCTTAGTAATAATTTTCTTTTGCAATCTGACCACACCTGTCAGCGTGTCACATAGTCTTTTGCAGAAACATGTGATGTCATCAATTCATGCAAGCAAGTGGGGGAATTTCTTGTTGTTCTAAAGCTAATTTGCATTTGTGTCCGCGTTTAGCGGGGATTTATAATGGTTTTCTACCTATTAGGGCAGATATGTGAAATGTAGACGCTTCCAATGCTCTAAACCGCACTCCTAAATCTGTGCCCCCCAACAAGTTCAGATATTTACGGGCTTGACCATGTTGACAGAGTTTCATTGCATAACCCTAGCTTAAGTTTACCTGCCACACCCATGTGCAATGGGCCCGCCCAATTTGTCGGCAAATGTAAGCCCTGAAGTAGGGGGCTAGGTGGATTTTTACGTTTGAGGCAAATCAGGAACGTGAGGACGTAAATGAATAGCCAGTTGAATTTTGAATATTTTGGTATTTGTACCAACAAAATCTGATGAGGCAAACTGAAGCTGTATGACTGTTTGGTTTTGCAAAAAGATATTTCAAAAAAATTATTTATTTGCTAGTACAGCATTATAGGTATTTCTTGGCAAAAGTAGCCTTGAGACTTTGCGAATATATGCTATAACTTCCACCGAACAAAATCAGTTGGGGTTGGCAACCCTAGCAACCACAATTACCATGACAACAACATATATCATACGTAATGGCAAAAATTACAACAGTTCAGACATGTGACCTACACCTACCTACACAATTAAGGAAGCCTGTGGTTTATTTGAGAGTAAAGTGGGGCGCTTAACGAACCCCAAAAGAATAGATGCAAAACTACAATGATTACTGTTCAGTTCCTTACATAGGGAATCGTCCAAGATTATGAGAAGTACGTGTGTGCTGGATTAGGCCTAGCCCCAAGGCACTAGCAGGGAATCACCAATGAAATAGGGACAGTTGGGACAGTTGCTAAATACTGAGCCTTAAGTTCAATACATTAGCTTCATCTGTTTTGTGTTACCTACGGCGTTGCAGTAAGGTAAGATGTGGTACGAATCCTGCACGTAAGGTTAGGTTAAGTATACAGTCCTCTAGTTACCTATCAGTGGAAGATCTGTGTCTGTGGAAGATTCCCGACCCGCGCAACATTTGGTTTCCATTCGAGCACTTTTGCTATAAGAGTGTAGATTTGATTTTGACTGAACTGATAACTTAAATATTTCATTTCATATTCATTATTTAACGTTGGTTTGTTTCTAGCATGTTTATACTAATTAAGGCCAACTTACATACATAAGTATCTAAAAAAACATTAAGTACAACAATAAAATGCAGTAGAGAAACAGAAAAGAGAGAAAGACTAGTGCCACGTATCGAATACGATATCTTGAGGTAAGACTCAACGCTCTATCCTTTTCTGAAGACTGATGGGAAGTGACTGCCACCTTGGTTCTATTGTTTAGGTCGTTTATGTCACTGCGAAAAAGCTTTTTTCGACCAACTATGCTATTTTGAAGTCAAGTTTTCACGTCTTCCGAGAAGAATAGATGAAATAATTGATATTACTGTGGTAATATGAAAGTTGAATTTTATGAAAGTCAAGCCCAAGACGTTTGGATACAGAATATTATGTAAGGAAAATTTAATTTTCAGTTTTCAAAGTGAGTAAAGCCTACATCAGTTTCCTCTAAATTTCTAAGAGCGAAAAACTGAAAGCTTGGAACATTAACTGTCTAGATAAGTTATATACTTCCTTAATGTTACTGCAGAGGCCGTGAAAGATGAAATGAAAATGATTTAGCTCTTGACGCAAAATTGCAAGATTTGTGGTCACCGTACCAAGTTTGCGACATTTCACGACTAGAGCGAAAACAGCTGTGAAATGTGTTTCCCACAATGAACTTCAAAAGTAAGAACATGAAAAGATAGACAACTTATTGAAAAACAGGACTACATTTGTAAATATGAAAAATTCTCAGCAGAATTTTTACCCCAGCCTTTTTTGCAATAGATTGATTTGTGTATATTCCTAATCGATGTTGCTACATGAACGATTCCCTACTTTAAAAAATAGTAACATTCCGCATACACGACCTTTATTGCTCTCTTCTATACAGCTGAGAGGGGTGCCTGCGGATACCCATAGCAAGAGGGCAGGTTTCCGCCAAGGGAACAGCCATACATTTGCATGTGCCCCCGCAGGGGTTGACTTTGGTCTGCAGATTCACTTCTAGAAGGAGCTGTCCAGAATGTCGTTTTCGTAGTCATATGACGGCAATTTTTCAATTCCTTGAGCACTGTAAGCTGTCTATAACGTCAAATAATGCTAAATAAAGGTAAATAATGCAGATGCCACATTTACTCTACACAGCAAATTTGGCATCTACATTATTTGAAAGTTGAAAGCCTACTTTACTGAGCCTTAATATTCATAAAAAATTTTTGACTTTGAGTCTTTCATTAGTTTTAAGTTATTCTTCAAAACCAAAGGCATAAATTCATCTGAAACTCAAAGGAGCTAATTCAAATCTTTGTTGATGACTTACTGTATCTCAAACTAAAGCAAAAGGGTTGAACAGAAAGATAAATATCGTATCGATAGTTCAGAAGTTAATCAAGCAGCAGTATTCAATGATTCTAACAAACTTTGTTCTTATGAAGAGTGTACCGCATAAACAAAGGTTTTCCTCTTTAAGTTTAAAGCGACTTTACACCTTTTGCTGGCCAAGAACATGAGATAATTTGGGCTCAAAAAAAGTGAAAACCTTGTGTTGCGTCCATTATAGAGAACTGTCTTTGGAAGAGGAGTCCCCTTGGACATCAATGGGGAAAACCCTTACTTATTGTTCTGGTGAAAGGGGCGTTTCAGCGCGCCACGTATTGCGTTAGATCATTTGCTTAATCAACAATAGGTGGAATTCAACAGAAATCTATACAATGAACTTCGTCCCGTCGCCTTATCTCTTGTAGTCGGGCAAGCACAATATTTCACTCTTATCTACGTGAGCGGATGGCAGGTAGCGAATGGCCTAAATAGGAACGCTGAAATGGCCCTACTTGAGACGATGACATTTTTCCTCTGCTTCGTTGCTGTTATCATCTACATTTTATGGTATATGATGGCGCCTCCAGATGTAAAGAAGCAAAGATTGTTAACTGAGAAACTAGATGTGACAAAAAATCGATTCACGGCATCTAAAATTCCGAGTGATTTGGACGTGATTATTGTCGGTTCAGGTATGAGCGTTGCGTATTTACANAAATGCTTTTGGCTTTTGTATCGTTGACTTTTCGACATTATCTATTTTACTTAGAAGCATAGCCTTGAAAACAGCCGATTATTCTGTTTAATCCGGCCTAGTGCTAGTTTTCCATCACGTTTTCAGTTACGCAAGACTGACCCACCCACTTCACTTAGACTGTTTTGCACACGAAATGGCAGGTTACTATTGTATTTGCCAAAATTACAGTTTATTTCATTTGCATTCGTCAGTTAATTTGGGCTTTTTTGCAACCTGTATGTTTCAATTGGACCACAAGTAACTTCTGACTTGAACTTTTACAGATATTGCGCGATTGCGAAATATGAAAACTGTGGCACATTGAGCGTATGGCCCTTTCTTGCTTCGCTTTACTGTGCATTGTTTGATTGGGCGCCACACAAGCATATTACATAAGACATTTATGCGCCATGATAGAACAGAAGTGTGTAGCTAATTGAGGTTAGCTTTTGGTTATTGCTAGGCTCAATTACTTGCCACAGTAATTTCTTCCACATCAGTGCATGTTATCACGTTTACACATTTCTGACCACATGGTAGGTAAATTGACTGCGCATGTGCAGTATGGCTAGAGATGCGACTCCCCGTTTTAAGGGACAAATTGTTTTCAAATGGGGGGGGGGGAGGAATATTGCCGTTGTTACCTAATCACCAACGGAATGCAAGGCGGTGGTGACGCTAGGAATTTTCCGTCAGGGGGCTGCCTCTTCTAACGAGGAGGCTTAAAAACAGTTCACAAGGTAATATAACTGCTCAAAAATCCCAGAGAAGAGTTCTTCACCATCCAACGGGGGGACTAACATGTTTCAATGAGAGGGCTATCACCCCTGTCCCTCCCATAGCGCCACCCCTGCTTGCAAGGGATAATTCAGTATATGCATAGCATTGGGGTGAGGTAAGGGGGTTCAGGCCTTTTTTTGATTGATTGATTGATTGAGTTGAAATAATTTATATTCATAACAACAACAACAACAACAGCATCAAAGTTGATATAGTAAACTAGAGAAAACAATGAAACTAAGAGAATATTGATCGATACCTTGTTATTAAGGGGAATCATTTCAATAAATGTCTGATTTGGAATGGAAGGATCATCAAAGGGGATAATGTATTGAAGTATCATCAAAGGGGATAATGTATTGAAGTATGGATAAGTATTACGACAAGGTAAATTATCAAATGTTCTGTGCTACATCTCTAGAGCAGGGGTGTCCAGACTACGGCCCGCGGGCCATTCATCATCATCAGTGGCCTACCGTCAGGGTATGCAAGGTATTCAGTGAATACCCTGAGATATCAGAAAAATGCTTTTTTGAAAAAGCTTATCCCTTGAAGCTTAAAATTCAATACAGCCATTCATTATTGTATGAAATTTTCACATTAGACTGCCGTGCTTGAGAGGAATGCTGCGTAGGAGCAATATACTGCCGCTTATTCCCTCTGCTTTGTTATGACCCTGTCTACGTCTGCAATAAGCGGTGCATCTCTTCCGTCTAAATTCAACCAATCAGAGAGTAGAATTCTATGAATGGGTTGGTCAATGTGTAGGCTACACAATCCAGAGTATAAGCTATGAAAGTTTTAGCTTCGACGCCTTGATAGTATTTTGCTGAGTATTCTCGTTTAGGGCATTATACACAGTTGTTGTAAAGTAAAAACACGATTTAATTTCACAGAAGAAACCTGGAAGACGAAAGAAACATCTGACAGCCATTCCTCATTCTATGGATGTTGTTTTTTGTTTTGAGAGCGTCAAAATACGCTGTTTAGGCTCTTTGCATTAAACCGCTGGCAATTGACTCTAAATTTCCTTGGATAGTCATCATTGGTTGGAAAACCGAAAGCAAAAAGTATTGTGTGGCTTCAGAGCTATTTTTGTGTGAAGAATGTCCGAAGGGAGATTTCTTTGAGCGGCTTTCTCAACATGCTGCTTCTAAGTTCATTACTGCACATAATGAGATTTGAGACAGCTTCAGTTTATATTCGTGGCAATATTGAAAAGGTAGGCCTACCATGAATTACAAGGAGTGTCTTCCCTTTCTTTTATACTTTGACAGGTCTACCTGCAAACAAACATCCGCCTAATAGACTCCCCCATTGTTTTTGCATTACAATTCCAAAACTTTCTATTGCCTCCTAGCAGAGATGTGCCAAGAAACTTTCAGTGGAAACGAGGGGTGTGTCTTGACAATTTGACCAACTACTAGTAGTAAAAGTTTACTGTTAATTATAAAAAATGTTACAGATTACACCTTGGACATTTATCTTGCAGCATGGCTGACTTTTTGCCAACTTTCTTGCAATTTCAGAAATATTGGGGGTGACGCCCCCCACGCCCCCAATGAACGTATTACTGCTTCCTAGTTTTCCCTCCCAAGAGAATACCCAGGGATCAACCTCACGGTCCGCCACTGATCATCATCATCATCGTCGTCATCATCATAAGCATCGTAATGATTGTCGTGAACTAGGGTAAAGTTGCGACGACAACAAGAAGTAATTCCTCAAGTTATATTTGCTCTCTCTTCATCAATCTCGATCACTCCCACCCTCTCCACATTCTAAATCATGTGGTTTCAACCTAGCAACGAACATAACATGAATTAACAAAGCGAACAAAAGAACGACAGAAGGAAGTGGACCTACTCTGTCTTCACCTCAATCATCATCACCATCACCATGATCATTATGATCATTATGCTTTTTTAAACTCTGCCTCTAATTACAACAAAATGCTTTAATAATTAGAAAGAAGAAACTACAGAATTCTTAAAGAGGAACTTCCTAAGTAGGTGAGCTAACGAGAAGGAGGTGAATTGCCATTTGCGGCCCGTCATCCGGTTATTATTATCCTGAATAAAATTCTGAATATGTAGTTGTGTCATACATGTCTGTATATATGGTCAATTTTTTTGCAAACGTTAAAGAAATGTCTGATAATTATAAGTCCAAAGCACAGATTATTGATGTATCCCTGTACTTATGGTGAGTTGTCCGGGACCTTGCTTATTGTTCTTTATTCGGCCCATACTGCAAAAACCTAAGACTCCCCTGCTCTAGAGCTTGACCTCCTGAGTAGCAAGAGCATAATTGAGTATACTAATGATGAATTGCAAGCTCGGCCAGGGTGCATTCCATGTTGATGCTTCGCCGTAAATTTTATCAGTTTTCTGTAATTGGACCATAACAGGGCTGAATTAATAATTGATATTGCCTAGTCATAGGCCATAGACTTAGCGTTTTCTCTGAATCACTTAGTGCAGCGGTTTTCAACCGGGGTTCCCTAGATCCATAGGGTCCCGCCAGCATACCTCAGCGGTTCCGCCAGAAGTTTTACAAATACTATGAGCAACAGTATACTTAACTCTCCTGTGCAAGCAAGTGAACAGGGGGCCACTGGGACATATTCTTGGGGTTCAGCTCCACCAAAATGGTTGAAAACCACTGACTCAGGTAGATGATTTTAAGGCCATATTTATAGGTTTTGTTTTTGATCAGCCAACTTCAATTGAACGATATTCGTAAATTACGCATTTTAATTTTTGTATCAATGCCTTTTTTGCTGAGCCTCAATATTATTGAAAGTCGTCTTATTTTTTAACCCAAAATTATGCCTATATTCTTGTGCGACAAAAAGGTGTAAATTGGCCTGAAAGCGAAAGGAAAACTATTCAATTAACTATAGTTAGTACGATATAGTTGATCATAACAACAAAAGAAGAACAAAAGAGAACAATAAACGCATTACAAAATGGTATCTACATTAAATTTTACGTGTTTTAGGAGGGTTACCCTTCAGCATAGCTGGTTTTTTGGAAGAGTTAATAGAAAGGCACTTAAACAAAGAAGAAGCCTATAGACAGCTTGAACCTTGCATTTTGCCTAAATTAGTCTTGATTGTCAGTTAATTTGAGCCTCGATATCAACGCCTGTAGAGTGAGGCTACCTTGATTTGTTTCGCTATTGTTTGATTCATATGGAGAGCTACAGTATGGAGCATTACAAGAGGGGAGGAGGTGGATTTCATAACCAATAAATATGGTGTTCCGGAGCGGGGGAATGCTCCTGGGCTCTTATATAAAGAAAAGTTTGTACCCATGCAGAACTGCTATTAGGGAGGTTTAGATCCAGTACGAGTACGAGCTCACCCCCCCCCCCGCGTAGCTCAACACTCAAACTCGTACCTCAACATTCAAACTCGTACTCGTACGAGTTGTGACGGTGATTCCCTCTCAATATGCGTAGATCGGTTGCGCAGTTGCAAACTCGTACTGGATCTAAACCTCCCTATTATCAGGTGCGGTGTCTAAATAGTCTCAAGCGAGGTGTCAAGTCCTTGCAATGCCGCCGAGAGATTTCATGGTCCCTGGGTCAACAGAGAACCTTAAGGCCCCTCTATAAGTGAAGGGGGCAGAAGAATAGAGGGTCTAGGTATCAAATCCGGAAAATTGCCGCTGGTCTTAATTTATGAGACCCTCAGACCTTAAGGACCTAGTGCTTTTGATACCCCTAAGATCTTGGGCCATAGGACAATTTGCCACCTACGCTCCTCTTCTCGGTAGCTTGACTACAGAGTTGCTAAGTAGGAAATTTTGACGCATACACCGATTCTGCCAAACAGGCGATTGAATTTCCAAATTTGCTGAGAAACACTACGATTTTTGGGGTGCCACAACACCCCAGTCCCACTGGAGTGCCCCTTGTAGCACTATTTCCCTTGTAGCACCACCACATATTCCCCTTGTATCACTACCCTAGATTCCCCTTGTACTACCACCCCAGATTCCCTTTGTAGCACCTCTCCAGATTCCCCATGTACCACCACCCCAGATTCCTCTTGTAGCACCACTCCAGATCATGAAAGCAGAATTGTTTGCATTATGTCACTTGGAAATAGAAAGAGTTAAAAGCAAAATTATTGGAAGTAGTTGCGGATAGTGTTGACATTGCAGGATTCAGTTTTCAAAAGCGAAAGCAAAGCTTTCTGCTTTACTGCACGAGTGCATATTTCTTATTCTAGTAGGATACCATATGTAGAATATAGAAAAGTCATTCGGGGTATCCTATTTTACAGAAACATGGAAGACTCCAGGGTTTTCTGTGAAAGGCCATAACTCTAACTGAACATAGTAGGTGTTGCGCACAGGTAGTTATGTAATAATCGTTAGAGCTCAGTTCCTTTATTATAGCCAATCAGAGGGCTGGGCACTTCTTATGTAGGTATCAGCCCTTAGTGCACGTGGATACAAGCCCGTAGCCAGGCCTGTGTTTCAGAGGTGGTAAAAGTGTACTCGAGGAATCACGTGGTCAAAATCTGAGAGCTTATTTCATACTTTATGTTATCACAATCAAAAGGAAAATGTGTGTTCAGGAAAAGATTGAACATTCTAGTATGCCATAAAGACCAAGATTGAGCTCAACCAAAATTTCAGGAGACCTCTCCTTAACTACGAAGATAAAGCAATAATAAGAAATCCCAAAAAAATTTCCCAGGGGTGGGAAAATGCTGGCATCCTGTTGCCTAGGGGTGGCATTTGCCACCTCATGCCTCCCCATGGCTATGGGCCTGTGTGGTTAGAGTGTATTTTATGGCTGGATCGAGTGCATACTTATGTGAAAAGGAAAAGGACTTGTAGAACAACAATATAGAAATTAACATATGACATATAACTAAGTTAGAATTCTCTTTACTTTCCTCTCTCAAAATTACAACAGTAGTATAACGGAAGACTGGTGGAATCCCCCACTTTTTGCCGAATCTGTTGGTTGTCATTTGGCTTGTAGGTAATAACTGGGGTTGTGAAGATGTGAAGATCGCTTGTAAGCTGCGATTTAGCAGCCTGTCGTTAAAGCTTGCCAGCTGCACCCCCAAGCCATAACTTCTTACAACAATGGCATAAAACTTACCCTGCTGGATTTTTCTACCAAGTTTCAACCGAGACATCATTACATAATAATTGGTGTTGAAGATTTTCAAATTCGAAAATGTAGTCCTGAATGTTCATAAAGAGATTTACTTCTCAGCTCTGAATACAAAAGCGATACAAGTGTTGAGGGAACCTCGTAACTTTTGCCAAGACAGAAAAACAGTTCAAACCTCATTTGGTGAACTGGAAATCACTATAGAGGATAAGAACTAACTAATCCCTGTGGGATTAGAACCAGAGTTTCCCGTTTGGATTTTCAAATCCAAATTTGAGAAATCTGGATTTCTGAGAAACTGTTTGGCTCAGCAATTTTTGTTTGGATTCAACTCAGAATTTGTATTTATTTTGGATTTATCAGAGTGATCTTTATTTCGATAACTTGACCGAACAATATCAAGCCAAGTATGTTCAAGGTTGCTAGCAATACTGAAGAGCTAAATTCTGCCCTCTATCGTTGACACCTATCTCTTGTGAGGTTCAGAGGCTTCCTTCATTACAAATATTGTCTTTGTGGTCGAATGGATGTTCCCAAATCACATATATGTCAATGGAATCTTTCGTATTTCATAAGTTTGGCTACATTACATTTTCTCTCATTGCCTTTTCTGTAAGCTCTTTGAACTCAAACTCTTGGTAACAGATCACCATCTTCATAAAACTATCTAGCCTCTTTTTCATTTCAATAAAATTTATTGCTTTATGGCCTCGTTTTCGAATTTGGATTTATCTGGATGTTTGCAATGCATGATTTGAATTTGGCTGTTTTTTGACCTGGCAACTCTTATTAGAACTAACTTCAAACAGCTCTATAGTTACCGTGAAAGCTCTATAAAGCCCTCCTTTTTTCAGGCTCAAATTGTGAATAAGCACCCCCTCTCTTGTGGAAGTAACTTATTGAATGTGTTCTTAGGACGTGGAAAATACTCCCAGATGAGATAACTTGTGTTAAATAAGGTCCATGTACAGAATTACTTGTGTATCTTAGAAACCTACAGAATACTGATCCTTTCGAAGGAACCCAAGAGGAAAAAAGTTTGTTTGGAAGTTGTTTCAGGATTACCAACTGACCTTGTTGATTAGTATGAAGATACGGATATTATAGTTGACTAATATACATAAACTTTCGAAGTTGGTAGCACTGATTTTTCAATGAAGCAACACGGAGGGAATGCAAGAGACCATTTGTATAAGATTTTTATCTTGAGTTAGAATATTCCTCCTCTCTAATAAACCCCGCTCTAATAAGTCCCCCGAAGACCACAAGAAATAAATTAACCCCCCAGGGCTTAATAGATCTCTTACGGTATGTGGTTTTTTGGATCCACATTCCCATTTGTAGTCTATAATGGCTGAAAGTGAAATGCAATGAAAAATGCCGCTGCGCAGCCCCTGTCATTGTATACATTTTTAAAGGAAATCTAACTCAAGGCATCATTGTTAGGTTCCTTCTTTTGACCTATGTTGGCCAGGGCCGCCGAGAGAATTCTGAGGCTTGGGAGCAATTGGTCCCCTGCCCCTCCCCTCTCGGTTGCCCTGATGTTGGCCAATTTAGTCAAAAGAGCTCAACGAAAGGAGTTTTGAGACTTACGTCTTGAAGTAGGTTCCCTTTAGAAGTGCATCTTGAATTTAGCTGCACAATTAACACTATCAAGATTGGTGCTGGACGTAACGTAAAACATATAAGTTACTTCTTGTAACAATTCAAATTTGAAAGTACGTGAAGGCACACTGTAAATCTATTTGACGTCTGTATTTGCATCTTCTCAATCCTTGATTCAGGGTTGCCAGTCGATCCAAACCAGGGAAATCAAGGGGTTCTAGGGAAATCGAGGAGTTCTGGGAAAATCAGGGAATTTTATGTTCAGTCAGGGAAAACCAGAGGAAAGTAAGGTTTTTAAAAAATCAGGGAAAATTAAGGAAGTATTTGAGTCTCGTATTGTTTCATTTCAGTGCGTTGACTTTCTCCATACTCAATCACACATCCAGTTGAGTGTGACAACCTTTATGGAGCACAGTTCTGTGCTTTATGAAGTCAAAAATTTTAGTTGTCAAAAATAAGATCATAGGTCTCCTAAAGAAATTATAAAATCCTATTCAAATGTTAAAAAAATATCATGGGAAATTAGGGGGAAATGAATAGGATTTCACTGAAAATGTCAGGGAAAATCAGGGACTTTTTTCCTGAAGTAGTAGTGGCAGCCCTGTTAATTGTTGGCAATAACAAAAACATTCGAAGTTGAAATGGCCAACTTACCCTTGGCATTTTGCCTTCGTAGTTCATACTCCTTGAAATTTTTGTAGGCTATTCATGACGTGACTTATATTAAACGAAGTGCAGGTAAACTTTGACATACAATCGTGAAAGCGCGTTATCGCTAGCTCGATCATTTTCAACCTAACACCCAATCTTTTATGTGGATTTCAGCTTGATGGATGCAGCGAGATTTAAATTCGCAGTTAAAATAACAAATGAACAAGATGGAAGACCAAGTCAAAATAGGGGCGTAACCATAAGGGGGATGCGGGTATGCCACACCTTTCCATTATTTAGCAAATTTGCCGAATATCAATAGTGCGCGTGAACTTTGTATTGCTGATACAACTCAAGGAAAGTCCTATTTATCGGCAAATTGGGCTCGAGCGAAGTCTGTTTGTCGGCAAATTGGGGTTGTGCACCCTAACAAAAATTTTCTTTAGCCGAGTCAAAATGGCCAATTGTCAATACCTATTTAACTCTTTCGAGCTTTATTCGTCTAGTATCAGTTCGATTTGAGACACATCTTTATTTTTAGTAAGTAATGTCGGGGAAAGGCCGTAGGGCCTATAGCAATGCCCCGACAACGGAAAAACTGAGAGAATGGTTTAAGTAGAGAGGGGGATAAGATCAAGTTTGTTTATGCTAGATTTAAAAGATGACAAATTGTAGGATTCAGGGAAAGTAGTGGGTGGCAATGAGTTCCACAGTTGAGAAGTTCTAGAAATGAAAGATGATTTGTGAGCTAGAGTTCGTGGATTAGGTAGTGTAACTTGGAAAGGGTGTGAATAGGTAGAGCTTCTGGTGGTTCGAACACGCCTCACTGGATGAGAAATCATATTCTTGATTTCCATAGAGCAATGTCCGTGAAAATCTGGCGTTTGCGCACGCGCTAAAGTCTCGACAAGTTATCTCAAATTTCCTCAAATCTGTCTTGAGTACCTATTTATAGACCTTGACTGGACGTTGTATTAAGTGCTAGACAGCAGATTTGTCGTCCATCGTTCACATCAGCATCTTGTGACTGTGTTAGCTTTTTTCCCATCGCCATTGAGCGTTATGTATCCTGGATCTTATCAATCTTGTTTTTTTGACAGTTCTCTGTTGTATATTTCAGGCATTGGTGGAATGGCGGCTGCCTCTATACTCAGCAAGCACGGGAAAAAATGTCTTGTGCTGGAGCGACACGACAAAATTGGTGGATGCACCCACACGTTTAGTTGGTCCAACAGCAACATTGATGGAAGCGGTTTTAGTACCTGTGAGTTTGACACTGGTTGTCATTATTGTGCAGTTGATATGGCGTATGACACTGCGAGGTCGGGTGCTATTATGAAATACGTCACAGATGGACAAGTGAAGTGGAATGACCTTGGTAACCCCTATGACCGCCTTGTTTTGCCTTTTGACTCCAGGGTTGACAAAAACTGTGAGAACAATGATAGTTACGACTTCGTTTGCGGCGCCGATAAATTAATCGAAGAGATGTCGCAGCGAATTAATCCGAACGAACCCAAACTGAAGACAAGACTGAGGCAGTTTTTGGAGTTTTGTCGCGTTGCACACAATACTATCATACCCTTATTCCTCGTACGAATTTTTCCTCGATGGATGGAGAGTTTGTTGGCACCTCTGTACAATTCTTTCTTTGATTACGGGAAAATTACTACAGGCTACACACTGGATGGCATGCTGTCACATGGTTTCTCTGCAGATGAGATCATGAAGAAGAAACCACTGCCGAAAGAGCCAGAAGCCGGTCTGGAAAACACTTGGAGGAGATTAAAAGGTGAACATAAATTATTGCTAATTCTAGGCGTTTGAACTTTGTCGGTTGGTTCGTTGGTCGTAGTAAATACTGTTTCTATGGTGGTACGAGGGTGTCACATCCCTTTAAGGGACCGGTCATTATTTATAACCAGGGTTGGGACCGAAGATAAAATGGTTCGGTATAGAAAAAACGAATAGACTAACTTTCTGTTTGCAAACTTTTGCCATTTTTGTCATTTTTTGTATTCTAGAAACCCCATGTGTGAAGTCCAGAAAGAAGCCACGTAGATAAATATATAAAAAACTTGATATCATATATAACTATTCACAAACATGACGATTGATAACGTAAACAAAAGTTAAGCGTAAAGCTTGAACGTGTATAGAAGTCATAAAACGTGAACCGAACAGAGCTGTTTTTGATATGTACAATGCTATATAAATGTCAGAACAATAAAATAGTCTCCAGGCTACTAGTGCCATTAGTTCCCAGACCTCAATAATTGACACCATGAAAGAGCTAAGTACTGCAGACAAAATTTAAGTTTTATACCCCTAGGGAAAGTGTCATGAACATCCCAGATACCACCTGATATATGCCTTTGTTTTTATATCAATATTTTGACACAGAAAAGTGAGAGCAATAGAGTTTCCATTTATATACGAAATATCCTTTATTTGAAAACTCGCATGAGTACCTTTTGACGCGTCTGTCATCTTGTATTCGCCTTTTTACTGTGTACCTACGATTTGGAATGTGTATTTAAAATGAGTTTTAGGGCACATGTGCCACACGCCTCCAACTGGAAGAGCTAGAAGTACTTCCTAGCACACACCTAGGCCTGCTTTTAAACTACGTCTTCTGAATAGCCTTGCTTCTGTGAGTTTAAATCACTGCAATCAAAACTGAGCGGGTTTGCATCGTTTTTTATTGCATAGGTGTCATGGTACATCCTTTGGGAGACTATGCCTGCCAACCGAGAGAATCGTCCGTTGTGGCACACTCACTTACTGCCTGGTATTACATGAATGGTGCATCCTACACCAATGGAGCAACGCAGACGATCTCAGAAGGTGCAGCCAAGGTACGAGTCATTAGACTTACACTGTATATTTTATCTGCCCAGCTGAAATACCTCTCTTTAAAACAACATGGTTGGTTTTGTTTTTTCTATTTCATTTCTCATTCCATGCACTGCAGCTGCAGAAAGCCTTGGTTTGCGAGTAGGCTCAGTGATGAAATCAGATCAGCACCTGATATATGCTTTGTATACGATTTAGAAAGCAGAGCCATGGAGACTGAGAGCTTTTTCTGATCATAGTTTTGGTTTTGGAGACATCTAAGACCATAGCAGTATAAACCTCGCTGAGGGTGTTTTTAAGCCTCCCTTGTAAACACGTTATCCTACTATCTCTGGATTAATATGCTAACTCATTTCGCATTTTTGTCAACATTGCTCTATTTTCCTAGCTATTGTGTCAGGGTAAGCGAGAAACAGTTGATAAAAATCAGAAGGAAGGCAAAGAGAATCCACAAAATATTCTTAATACTTTTGCTTTGCCAGTATACCCTGGAAGGAATCGGTGGGTATATGGGTACATGCCCCCCACTGTTCACAAATTTGTATGTGAGGTGCATTGCGGCCCATTATAGCTTACACGGCTACCCTTGTTTGCTTGCTAGGGTGCCCCCTGAAGTTGCATGCTCCTATCTTTTTGAATGCTTTGTACGTCCCTACCTGCAAGAGGTATACAGAAGGAATACATTGTTAGTCTTGAAATATATTCCTTAGATGCCATTAGGGACAGGTCACTTTTATGATCGTGATGGGGACCGAAGAGAAAAAGGTTACGCAAAAATCATGGTTGAACGCGGGTAAACTTTTCCCCTGCTTTTCAATAATGGAGTATAGACAATTTTACTGAAACATTGAGGCGATATAATTGTTTGAAGGGCAAGAAATGATTTCTCTTCGGGCCCCATGCCAACCATACGTACTGAGCGGCCCCTTCAAAACTGGAAATAGCGTTTTTCCCCTTTCTTCTTTGCTTTGATCTAATTGTGTATTCTCCTGCATTGCTCAGGTCGTTCATGAACATGGTGGCCAATGCCTCGTTAACGCCCATGTTGATCAGATCATCATAGAAAATAATCGTGCTGTTGGGGTACGTGTGTGCAAGGCTACATCACTGGAGCCTGGATCCGATCAAAAGCCAGAGATGGTGGAAATTCGAGCTCCTATCATCGTGAATGCAACTGGAATTCATAACTTGTACAACAAAGTTTTACCGCAAGACCTCCCTTTGGTCAAAGAGTTCAAAGCTAAGAATAAGATGATACCTTCCTTCGGTCATATGTACTTGTTTGTAGCAATCAAAGGTATGGCTTTTGCTTTGTATGCACACCAGTTGGCATGGTCACTCGGTTAGATGCCATATGAAGGTGTATGAACGCTATTATAGCCAGTGTGAATCAGTATTGTTGTAGCAACAATTTTTATAAGCGTAGCCTTGTAGGACATATTGCAGCAACAATGTCAGCATCACCATCAATAAGGTGGTCAACATAGAAGATAGACGGATGTAGCTGGGGGTGTAGGGAGAGTGACACCCACTCCAATTTTGTCGCACTATTCCTTCAATTCTGCAATATTTTCGTTTCATTAAGTAAACTGTGCAATATTTTCGTACCATGTGGTAAACTTCAAAATATTAACTTTTTTGTATTAATAGGATTGCTATTAAATAGTCGCGAAGTTTCTACAGCAAAAAGCAAATTTTAGATGGGACAGTAATAAAGGTGAAAAATAGGCGTGGCTTCAGTGTCCAGACATCTGAAGGGCGTGGTGCAAAATAGTCTTCATATTCCTATACCCCCCCCTTCCAATAGTTGTCTCCTAAATTCATCCTTGACACAGGGAGTATTTATCGTTGGACTAACTTTATATTTCTCATAGTTTTAGAATGTTATTGAACTGCAGCAAATAATTGCACTGTACTAATGCAACCGGAGTGATGGCCCAGTGGCAGAGCGCCTGCCTCACAACCAGTAGGTCGTGGGTTCGAGCCCTGGTCTAGTCATACCAAATGGTACTCACTGCCTTCTCTGGACTTCTCTAGGAGATATTTGCTGTGATATGGTTTTAAAGATTATTATTGCAGTCTGAATACACTCATATGACTCTTCCTGTAGTCCTATTTTACTCATAGAATTGAATTTGTTCTGTGACATTGAATAAATATATGTTATCTCAGGTGATGCAGACGATGTTGGAATTCCTCACACGAACACTTGGTACTTTCATGGTTACGACACAGACGCTTGTTTCGATGAATATTTCGAAAACCCAGCTGATCACACACCACCAACTGTTTACTTGGGATTCCCATGTACTAAGGTAAGATTACTTTGATAGGATCCTACTAACAGGGCTCATGCTACTCCTTAAACTCGTTAAAAGCTCCTTAGATTTAACTTGTTTTTAAGGGTACTTTCAACTCCTTAAATTCGTGCATTTTGGAAGAAAACTCTTTAAAAACTCCTTATTTTTCAACAATTTTTGGGAGAGGAATTTCAGCGGCAGATTCATTTAAGGAATGATTTGCTTTTTTTAGAGGAAACGTACAAAATCTACTTAGAAATTATTTTTTGGTTCTTAGAAACTCCTAAGAAAGTCCTTAAGTTTTATCTACTTCCTAGAGCATTAACCCTGTTCTAGATTCTTCGAGGATTCTTTGGCTATGGGCAGTTACTTTTTGTAGCTAGTTATTCTCAGAATTTACAGTTGTTTGCTCTAAATTTTGAAATGCTGCTGTAAGGTTTCTTTATGGCAATAGAACCCATGCCGTTCTGATATGTTGTATAAGTGCAAATTTTTAGGCAATTTTAATTGAATCGGAATTACGTACTTACCTGAAAAACTTGCCCTGAAGGGACAAAACCTGCCTCACTGTAATGCAGCACTGTAAGAGGTCAAAAACTTAATGTGATTATTTAAACCTCCAGGTAATGATTCTTTTTTTGGGGGGGGGGCAAAAGAATGCGGGACATTGCCCCTCTGTGCCCCATGCAGTATGTTACTGATTTGAATACTGTGCTTTTCCTACGTTTATTGGATAGAGGTATAGTTAGTAACTGTGCTGTATAATTAAAGGACATTATTTTAGGGCTCTGTTTGATGTTGCTTCACATGTCATCTAAACTATACGGGATTTTGTTCAATTCTTCATTTGATTAACTCAAAGGCTCTATCATTACTTAGGATCCCACATGGAAGGAACGCCACCCTGGAATATCAAACTGTATTCTCATTTCTGATGGCAAATACGAGTGGTTTGAAAAGTGGGCACATCTTCGCACGCACAAAAGAGGCACTGAATATGATGAGTTGAAAGAGAAATTTGCTGCAAAGTTGTTAGAGGTTCTCTATTCAAAGGTATTGATACGCATTATTTCGTTTAGCATACCTTCTTGGATTTTCCTATACGTTTGACGGAATTGGAACGGTATACCTTGCAATTGCCGATGGTTTCGGTAATTATGTTTCTTAAGCTATTTCTTGCTACTTGAATTTGGCCTTTCAATCGTTTTACAGTTGTTTTTAATCTTAAGCGAAGTTTACCCAGTTCCTCCCCCATCCTTAAGGATTTAATCTGTTAATGATGATCTAATGTATCATGAATTTGGTAATCAGAATAAATGTAAAGTAAAGCAAAAGTAGTCCTGTATACTTTCGTGAGTAGGGGAGTGTCTGTTAGAGAGGGCATTTATTCTGAACCATTGTCATTTGAGTTAAGATGGTCAATGCCTTTCCTCACTTCCTTTATCACCTCATTGTTGCCATCAAGTATCCAGTCACTGTTGGGTGAACAGTGTGCGAGCATCCAGTCAACGCCTCGAATCGGACTAGAACCATCGACCTTCCGCACAGGAAACATGCGCTCTAACTGCTATGCTACCTCGCCGATATAACATTTGAACGTGTTGAGTTACCATGGATTGTCATATCATGCATGCTTAAATCCCCTTTTTTATCCAGGTTCCACAAGTGAAGGGGAAAGTGTTGTGGTATGAGCTCGGCACACCTGTATCGGATTCCAACTTCCTGTCATCATACAGAGGTGGTTCATATGGGACTCGATGTAATCTGGATTACTTCAGTAAAGAATCTATGCGCTGGATTATGCGGGGTGATACGGAGATAGAAGGCTTGTATATGGCTGGCCAAGACGCATGGACACCAGCTGTAGCTGGTGCAATGTATGGAGGATTACTTGGCTCTCTAAAGGTGATGTATTTTATGCAATTTATTAGAGTCTTTTTTGGATGAATTGCAGGATTTGACGTGACTACCTTGTTTTTACTACAGAATACTCGCTTCTTCAAGGAGGTGTATCACACTAGATTATCATGCTCTCATATTGACAAGCAAGTCTTCGAAGTGACATTAAATTGCTACCTTTTCTTCAGTCTTCCAAATGATTTATGTAATGTTTGTTTTTATAAGAAAGAAGTTTGTAAGAAAATGAGGCTAAAATGGCCAAAATATTAAGAAAATCACAAGGCTCAATTTCTAAAACTAAGAGGTTTTGTTAGCCAAACATCTATATTACGTCATTATTTCATTCAAAATGGTAAAGATAGAGTTCACATTTGAGTATAAAAGATTAGGAAAGAAAGTGTAACCAATTTTAGCCTCTTTATTTCTGTAAAATTTAGAACATTTTAGGAAAATCACAGCCTCAATTTCGAGAAAAGTTGAGAATATTGAGGCTCAGGCAAAATGGTGGCTTTCTAGTAAAAAACATGTATTAGCTCTAAAACTTGTGGCCATGCAGCATAATAACTTTTAAATCGCTCCTGCAGGTGCTTGGTGTCTTCCAAGGATTTGGCCTTCTCCTGCATTTGATTTCAACGCAAGCAAGTGCCATTCAACGCAGGACGTCATGGTCATATCCAAAAGCATACATAAGAGCATTACAGACGTTCTGCGGAAGATCNCTTTTGTGAGATGATGCGTGTGACATTCCTAGGGCATTCCTCAACCTGCAGACACTTTCTATTTACGAGGGCTTTAATCAGTTTGTGATACCTAAATCGATCGTATGCCGGATTTTGTCAAAGGAAATGAAGTGATAGAAATAGACGTTTATACTGGCACTTTATGAAGTTAATCAAGAACGAATGTGATTACATCATGGAAAAAACAGCCTACTGGTCTTGTCAAAAGTTGTGATTTTTCTTATATCTTCCTTATTTTGGCTGCTTAATGTTACTATTTAAGCTTATAGCTGCTTGATATTCATGACTGTTAATTTTCAAT
>OLMO02000009.1:20377145-20392396 GCA_900291935.2 Cassiopea xamachana | reverse complement strand
CTCAATGCAAGGCTAAGAAAAGAAGATTCTCGTTTTCCTGTCTTTCACTCTTGACCAAGCTTTTGATATAAAGAACTAAGCAAGAAATAAGACATTTCCTGTGGGGGATATTCCCCATTCATAATAACTACGCAATTTCAACACATTTAATACCCGTCCTTACTAATAAGCAATGTGGTAAGCAAGTAAGCGAATAAGTAAGTAAATAAGCAAGTACGCAAAAAAGTAAGCAAGTTAGTATGCAAGAAAGTAAGCAAGTGGGTAAGCAAGCGCGTGAGTAAGCAAGTAAGCAAATAAGTAAGTAAACAAGGAAGCAAAAAAGTAAGTAAACAAGGAAGCAAAAATGCAAGCGGGAAAGTAAGCAAGAAAAGATAATTCAGCGCCCTGGGGAACTCCATCTAACGATTGGCTATTTTTTCCCGCCGAAGTTGTACCTACTGCTAGAGTTGAGTATAGCATAAAATAGGAGAAACATCCTACAGCAAACCATTGGAAATCTCCATTACATGCAATCAGAGATATCTGACCAGGTGGTCATAACAAAAAGATGAGATTTGCAATAATACTGGCGCTCCTTTATATGTACTATCACCTATCAGCGCTTTATCATACTGGGAAGCTCCGATAAGGATAGCCTTCGCATCGAGTTTAATGGAAATATATATATATGGATTCAAGAATTGAAAAACCCAATAAAATGTCCTCTTTGAAGTGATTTTGATGCGCTCGTGCCACGAAGCAATAACATCAAAGAAAACAGCAAACTGTAGAAGACGGAATGAGAGCACTTGATTTGATCAAGCCCTCCCTTTCATGAAAAGTCTGAAGACATCTGCTCTAATCGTTCTGCCTACGTTGCAACGGTAACTGAAATAATATGATGCTTCATAGTGGGACGCATACCTACCTGAAAATCCGCAAATGATACTGAAATATGGGTAATGAATAGAAGTAGAAACTATAGCTGAAACATTTGTCCTATATTTCGTGACAAACTACGACATACCGTTAAATTCTTGATCTCTCTATCATAGATTTGTGGGTGACTCAAGTTAGTTTCTTGAAAATCTGTCTAAAGTACTATCATACTAACAGGGCACTTTGTAGTTCGCTTAATAGCTCAGTACCAGCAAACAGAATGACAATAAAAGGTAATAACAAGAAGTCTATGATGTGAATCCACTAGAAATAGAAACAAGCCAACAAATACTGATTTCAGCAATAATTTCTAAAGTACGGTGCAGCAAAAATTGAAGAAAGAATAGTACGATGTAGAATAAAGCTTACCAATCCTTCGAATGCCATCTCTAAAGTAGCAGCCTCTCTCTCCACTCATATCCTCATCATCAAGGCCCTTGGAAAAAGCAGAGGCTGCAAAATTATTCACACGATTGAAAAGTGATACTACCTTTTCACGCATGTCAGCTTGTGTGATGTTTAAACGGGGAGTTCAATTGCTGAATCCAAGCAGTAATAATGATCAAAAAGCGAAATCCAGCAATTCTAATTGATCAACAGCTTCTGTAAAAGCGAAGGCAAAATTGACGGCATTGACTTTCATTCAAAGCCAGCCATATGGCGATAAATAAATCCTCTCATATCACGCAAACATTTGTTGAAGAAGGTATAAGGCTTCTAAAATAGTTCGGAATGGCACACGACAAAGGAAAAGCTCAAAATCTTCATGTGCCAAAAACCCAACTGAATGCTTAGTGGGACTATGTCTCATCCGTTGCGAATCGCATTTCAAACATCAGAAGTTTAGGCTTACATGAAGTAGTTTAGTTCGGCGATCATTATTACACAATGAATAATTAAATAGCTAAGTATGAGTATTTCCACACATAAGATATACGGGTTTTGGCAGGATCTATTCAATTCTAATGTTCTCAGCTTATTGAATTGGCCTTGCCACATGAGGAGTGTGACAATATAGCCAGATCTAACGTCTAGGAGGTTGGGGAATGAAAGCAATTTAAGCAAATCAGTAGTTGAAAAGCTATAAGTTCAGCAATAGTGTGCGAGAGCTAGCTATTAAACAGCAGATGCAGAATATAGGAACGAAATATTAAATTCTTCAACGATATAAGGGTTGTGCACAAAAGCCAACCAGGAAATCGCACTTTTTCAGAATTTACAAATTTAATAAATATTTCTGTTTATTCTAGCAATTTTCCCCGAGCTTCATATACTCAAAGTATTTTCTGATGCAATGAAGAAAACAACACTAAGATGTAAACATTCGTACTCAGTGAGTATGTGCTTCAGAGTTACCTCCTGCTAATTCCCTTCAGGGTCTCTGCGAGGGAGGGACAGGGGGATAAAATTACCCCCTGGGCCTTAAGGTATAAGGGGCCTCATGAAGTCAGCCAACAGCAATTTCCAAAGTTAATTTCTTGACCTGGGAATTTTCTGTTCGCTTTGCTCGAAGGGGGCCTTATCTTTCTCTTATGCCCCCGGGGCCTATGAATTTTCTCGGCGGCCCTGATTCCCTCTTCACTCTTGTGGGGGAGGTCAGGGTTGAAAATATCTGTACTTTCGGCAATGCCTAGCAAAATACTTTTGACTTTTGGGACCAAATCTAATTTATTCGAAGTTCTAAGTAGCAAAATGCAGAGAGAAATCTCATTTTCGCTTCAAGTAGAACAAGAAGTCAACACTTATCGATACAAAATCAAAGATGGATGATGACATCTATAGTACTCAAATTTGTATAATATCCGATTCTGTGTAAAATATACCATATATGTACGTTTGCTGTTGATGCTCTATCACGTGATCTCTTCACGCTTGCGCAGAAAAATAGTAGCATAATACAAAACATAACACGCTGTTAGGGCCCAGGCCCTTCATAGGCTTTGACGAGTGGCCCCCCCGGATTTTTCAGTTAAAAAAAAGAGAAAAAATGTATGATATCTGTTCTGTTATGTTTGAGATTTAAAAATAAGAATTCGTTTTTCTGAAATTGACACTCCTAAGTGATTCAAGGGTATTACACCTAGATAAAATAACGCGTCTGCGCACTTTACTGATCATGTGAGATAAACTATATATAATCAAAGCTTTTGACTGTTTACAAGAACTCAGATCCAAAAATAACCAGAAAATATTGAATCCGAGCTTTACCTGATCCAATGCAAACGTACCGGCAGAGACTTCTATCACAGCATTTACACAAGACAGAATATTGCACACATTCAGAGGCATATACATGTGAAGTAGAACCCAAAAATGTTCGGATAGAGCAGTGGTTCTCAACGGGTTCCGCATGGCAACTAGGAGTTCATGTAATTCTTCTGGGGGGTCCAAAGGAAAAACATTTACAATTCGGGGTCCACAGTAAAGCCTTGGTGGTCTATGAAGCAATTCCACCACCATGAGAATCGCATATTCCAGAATAAAACATCTACATGCAAATTTATAAGGAGCCACCTGCATACATAAGGGCAGAAAAAATAATAATGAAACTGTGCAACAAAAGAGAGAACCCTTCAGCTGCTATTCAATTTTAAATTTTCTTATCATTGCCAAAAGTCGAAATAAGGAAGCTGATTCCATTCCTTGCTTTCAAATTCACAACAACGGTGCCTAATGCATGTAGCCAGTATTTCCCACTGTATATTATAGATAAATATGCAGATAAAATCAAGTAACTATTAAGGAAACATCTATTGTTACAATGTGATGAAAAGTCGCCCACAACAAGGAGCTTTAAGAACTATGTTCCCTACAAAAATTTGCATATTTTAAACCATTGTATTATGAATTTTGTACAAAGTGTTTTCCAGTAGAATACAATTTATAAGAATATCAAGTCTCAAATTACTAAATTTTAAAAAATAATTTAAGAACAATGAACAGCTCAAGCTTCAAAAAGACTTTCTCGTTTATTTTGGTTCTTTTTAAACAACATTTTATCATACAGATACCAAACTCATTGTTATATTACTACTTTTCTTTACTGAAGGACAAGCAAATTAACAAAGAATATAGTTTATAAGAATATATAAAGAATAGGCTCAAATAACTTTAATTTAAACAAAATTGAGAATAATGCACAGCCCAAACTTTTGAAAGACGTCGATTTTTCGTTTATTACAGCTCTTTTTAGATAAAAGTTATCGCACAGCTACCAAACTTATGTTCTTCTTTTGCTTTAATAGTGAACTAGCAAATTGACAAAAACTTGACAAAGCAAGAGTACTATTAGCCTCAAAATAAAAACCTTTTTATGAATACTGAAGGCTAGCTAGAAAACCATTTTTAAATAAGCGCATACTTGACTCCATAAGCACTCCAAAGAAATTAATCTTAAATAATTTGTTTGCGCTCGATTAGTTTTCATTCAAAAGAAGCACAATCTGTAAATGTTTCTTTTCACTAGTGTAAATAACAAACTATACTCTTTAATTAGCTTTATCGGGCTCCACCGAATAAAATATGGGAGAAAAGTCCATGGGAAAACACTGCTAAGTAACACTGGGATGAGAATATGGATACATCTGATCCCGTGTAAACGCAAAGCCTATCCGACCCGTAGCAATCTCTATCCAGGTAGGTTTGGATCCTGTCCCGAGCAGACGACATCTTCTAGCCCAGGGGTGGGCAACTTTTTAGTGAAAGGGCCACATTCACAAATCATAAGATTTAAAGTGCCGTACATAAGGTTACCAACGGCTTCTACCTATGAATTTCCTTGACCTTTGCCTGATTTTCCAGGCAAACGCAAGCCCTTAGGTAGCTGAACGATAAATTTAGATGTAAAAGTCCAGTTCATAGCTGGAAACTTTTGCATGTAGCAGGTCTTTACCGATTTAGTAAATCTTATGTAGGGAAATTGTCTTTCTATAGGCATTGTGTGGAAAAATGTGGGTATGGGGGCCTGCCCCTAGAAAACATTCTTGAGGTGACGCCTACAAGAACGTTGGGAAACGTTCATTTGCAGTATAGCATGTACTTATTTCAGCATTGATCTTCATGCTGAGAAGATGAAACTGATCCTTCAACCTGATTTCATTGAAATTTGAAGATTTAAAACGAAAAGGAAAAGACTAGGTCAAGCTTTCCTTTTTGGATGCAAGAGCTAGCATTACAAGCAGAACGAACTAACGCTAGTACACCAAGAAAAGGACAGTCTACCCCAAATGTTGGCTTCACAGATTGCACTCAAGATGCAGAAGTAACATTTTCCCCATAAGAGTCGTCATCTACGCACTATCTTTGCAGTGGGAAAGCAAATCCAAAAATCGAAATTCCTGCAACAACTCCTGAAAATTCTGAAATGTTATTGGTGGGCCGCAGAAAATTACTTGGGGCCGCATGCAGCCCGTAGGCCATATTTTGCCCATCCCTGGCTTATACTAAACCTGGAACACCTGGAAAATAGGCAATTTTTACAAAAAGTCACGGAAAACCTGGAATAGTCAGGGAATTTACTACATTGGCTGGCTGCAAAAAATTGCTTCGAGGCCCGCATGCAGCCTGCGGGCCGTAGTTTGCCCATCCTTGTTCTAACCTATTTTACACAGCATCGACATGAACTTACCTTGTGTTTCCCATTAGGCACGCCGTCACCAAAAGTGTTGTAGCCTCGGTTGGTCAGCTCCTAAAAATTAATTTAACAAATTTAGCATTGACATTTTGAATTCAGTACATATTTATACAATGAAATGGTCACGCGCCTTGGGCGATTGCTGGAAAGTGAAGAAACCAAAATGTAGTTTCCAGCAAGAGAGGCAACGGCAGTTTCAAGCAAGAGAGAGGCAACGGCAGTTTCACGCAAGAGAGAGGCAACGGCAGTTTCAAGCAAGAGAGAGGCAACGACAGTTTCAAGCGAGAGAGAGGCAACGGCACCGTAGGGTTCGTATAAATTCCTTTTAAAAAAATTTCCAAAACTTTTCCAAAGCCAAATAACCAAATTTTCAAAACCATGAAACTCCATTAAAATATAAAAACACTACTTTCGACGATATATTTTACGATTCGCTGGTGGATCATGTCTGGTATTAAAAATAGTAAAATGAACGAACCAGCCATATACGGTGTTTAATACTAAATTCATTTTAGGATATTTTAAAATTTTTCCAAACAAAAATTCAAAGCTTTTCCATAGCCATTATAAAAATCCCCTCTCTTTCCCAACACTTTCCAGGTACTGGAAAATGGTATTTTCAATTTCCATAACTTTCCAAACTTTCTAAAACCCGTGTGGACCCTGGCATCGGNGCATTCAATAGAGCGCATAGGATGCCAAAAGTTCAAGCTATTAAACCAAAGCAACAAAATTCACAAAGTAATATGAATACGATATATAGATAACAATGAATTATAATGCCCAGGGCGATTATATTCATAAACAAGATTCATAAACATTTCTAAGAACATAAATCCCTGGCTCTCCCTGACCTGTTGGGTGAAAGTGATACTTTCTCTTTGACCCTGGATGAAAAAAGACCACAAGTTCTTTGACCCTATCGGGTAGGTACCAAAAAAAATGACAATGCTCACAGTCTTGAAAAAATAACAGGGTGAGCAAGGATCGTATTGGTTCTAGACATGACACAAGTTGTAATCAGAGTGAGGACAGACACGAATAAATATGTAGGATGCCATTGTTTGTGGCCTTGATAGGCTCAAAATAAAAAAAATTAAGAATATTGAGGTTGAACGAAAAATTAGTTATTATTATAAAAAAAGAGTGTAGCTGTTTTGATTCTGTACGTTGCAAAATAAAATACGATATTAAGCCTTTTTCTTTCAAGTTCAAATGTACATAAGTTTTGTGCATTCCAAAACTTTCTATAACAAAGAGATAACGAAATGCAGCATTTATACTTCCCACGCTTTTTCACTTCAAAAAACAACTGAAAATGTATTTGATGAGCTGACAATAAATCAAACACAACCCCCTGGAAGAACAGCCTAAGGTATATTTTAATTTTTGTTATTGTAACTAAACCATTATGACTACGATGTATTGCTAAGTTTATTTTAGTTTTGCTGAAGGGTAACTCGTGTAAAAATAAGTTAATATGAATATGAATGAATATGAATATTATAATTGTTAGTATATGAATTGTTAGCTAACAACAATATTAAACAACACAAGCGAGAGAAATGATCCCAAAGAAATGATGGAATCTCTGAACTCTGTAAGCCAATATGTAATCCAAGCTGAATTAACGAACTTACTTGCGATGAACAAAAGATAAATGGTTTTTAATGCCTCATCAGAAGTAGAAAAAAGAAAACACGGAATTAGTAAATCAAGACTCTCAAGAATCCATGTTTTGAGAAAGCTTCAACGACAAAGTTCTTGTAGCCATGGTGTGCACTTTGCGCATGAATTGGATATAGAATCACTTACCGGTCAAGAACAGATACTAAAAACTGCTATTTCACTTCATGTTGACGTCAAAGTTACAATAGAACGAAATTTATAGACAAAGACAGAGCGTATTTATAGCCTATAGGCAAATGTGAAAGCAGCATAAGTCTATACGCATGACCAGTGAAGCATGAGGAGAGAAAAATTTTCGTTTTGATTTAGGCCCGGCTATCTTATCACCTGCTATCGCAAATAATATGTCATTTCAATCCACTGGTTTAACAAAAACAAGTTCTGCCACCATTATGAATAAAATAGTATTAATCAAACATATACTAGTTAAAAATGTTTTTCAATTCAGTGACAAAACTACAATCTGATTAAGTCGTGATTGCCGAATTTTATACTAAATTCGACCAAGTTGCATCTTGCAGAAAGGGAGACAATTGCAACACTATAAATGTAGATTACCAAGACAAAGCTTTTAAATTAAAGATAAAATCCTTCCCAAATCCATTAAAAATGTGAATAATCACTTTGTTCTTCAAAATAAAAAGTCATTTCATGAATAATTGCTAAATAAATGGCACGGCAAGCACCATTCAAATTCCAATGAGACACACCTCACAAATGTGTGTGAACATGTCTATACAAGTGCCCTTTGAGATCGAACAATTGAGATCGAACTCTTTCAAAGATGGCCGGTCTCGTGGCTGTTTTCAAAATGACGCTTTAATGCGTGCCATCCTACAGATGCAACAAGGGGGGTGTATTGCAAAAAATATGAGCCACTCTTTTCACCATGTCCCTTTTTGAATTACACAGTGGCGGTTTTTCAACAAAATCAGAGAGGCAGAAGTGCTAAAGTTGCGGAGTATTTTAGAAATAGTCGAGTCGTTGTCAAGTACATATATTTTCATAAGAGAAAAGCTTATAACAAAATGGAGACTCAGGTAAAAAGAGGTTTTCTTTCTAAGGAACCATGCATAGTGCCTTTGGTCCACTATTGTGGCCGAGAATCTGCCGACTCAATGACAGCTAGGGGGAACTTTGCCCCCTTAATATCCGCTATTGCATTTATGATAACACTGTACTTGTCACTGTGTATTTGAAAGTATTAAAAGAAGGACAAAGCTAGTATGGGGCTGTAGCAGTTTTCTACTTTTGAAAAACGTACCTTCCTCTTTTCACCATAGACAAATACACAGCTAAGAACTACTTCAGCTTAAAATACATTCCATGGAGGGGGCTGAGTCCCCAAAAGCTCTCTTAATTTCTACAAGGTGACTAAGCCCCCCTGAGCTCTTTCAATGACACTCCTGATGTCTTCTATCTTGTATAAGGGGCATTTTTCGACTCTGCAGACAATTTGGTTCTTAAAAATTATTCTGAGGGCAAACCCCTAGCCCCACAATCGTACGGTGTTACTATGAAAAGAATGTACTGGAGCTACCTTTCTCACTTGTTACCGCAGATCTTAAGCACACAACAACCTCCATTCTACATTGCTTTCTCTATTTAAGTCAACAAATAACATGAATCTGTCGATTAGATTGGAATTTCAAGAGAAGTTTGTGAAATATGATTTCAAGAAAAAAGAACCGTTCGAAACTTCCAAAAGTAAAACAACAACCTACGGAGTATGATCCTTATCCTTCGGGGGGGGGGGTTGGAGCTTTCTTTGGAGTATCCTCTATCATAGCATAAAACACGAACCAACGCTTGCCCGCTTCAAAAACAAAACAAATAGCTGGGCAGGTGAGCAGTACACGAGCAGAATACGCTAATAAGCTAATATTGAAAACATGGTACTAGTAGCTCTTTCCTATCTATTTTCCTTTGTTACACAAGCATTCTATAAAAATAATATCGTTGTTGTAAAACTCTTGTTTAGTTATGCATGTATGTGAGTTGATATAAATACTTACAAATATACTATTAGTACACCACCAATAAGTTACGACTCTATGAACAAAAATATCAATTGCATACCCTACTTATAAAAAACAAAATTTACCCTTGTAGAGAGAGGCACATACATAAATACATGGATACATACATACATGGATACATACATACATACATACATACATATATATATATACATACATATATATATATATATAAATATACATACATATATACATATATATATATATATATATATATATATATATATATATATATATATATATATATATATATATAGAGAGAGAGAGAGAGAGAGAGAGAGAGAGAGAGATGTACCCCCAGTGGAAGCATTGTCCTCCTGTCTTGAGTACACGCAAGTGCCCCTGCTTGCACAACTACACATTAAAGAAAAGACAAACACAGACAACTATATTTATGTAAAAGTAAATTGATAAATAAGCAAAACTATGTACACACCCATATCAAAAGTAATAAACTATTTAATGTGAACTGTACAAAGCAACAAGCATTTTCAAAAATTCATTATGAAGCCCTCTCAATTATGCTCAACAATAAAATATAAATGTTGTCTACAACATTCTTTGTGACTTAATCCTCACATAAATTAAAATATAAAGTGTAATAATAATATAATAATAATTTTTTTAAAACTTCATATCATTCATCAATCACTAAATAATACAAACATACATCTCACTACAGTATAGGCAACGTATAATTGGCTTCTCTGCCAAAACTACTTAGAAATAAAATACAAGTGTATAAAGAGAAGATCAATTGATCTACAAAATAAAAATAAAATAAAGTAAAAATAAGAAAAGAATATACATGTATGTACGAATATATAAATAATAATTATATAAATACATATATATATATACACACATATACACATAAATAAACTAAATCAGAGCCACATTCGCATAGCTTATAAAATAAATATATAGAATGATTCAAAAATAAACTGTCTTATGTGTATACATTTCAAAATATATCTTCTTCAGTACTAACCTTACAACGGAATTTTAGAAGATGCTATTTTTCAGATTATAGATAGAGTGTGTGGGGAGTCTAGACTTAGGGAAGGATTTTGGCAGTTTAAGTTAAATAGTTCTATAACTGAAGGACTTAATGTCATATTCATAGATCATTAGCTATCCCCTCTTGGCTTATTAGCAAATATGGCTTTTCCTATTATTCTTCTCTTTTCAGTCTCTATAACTAATTTTTGAACATTATACAATACCTCCTCGTGTCTTTTTACAATGACTCCACGTGTGCTCTATTGTTCCTCTCTTCATAGCGTCGGCCCTCCGCCCCTAAACAAGCTACATATGTCCATTGTTTGTTAATAAGTAGGTTCCCTTAGGTAGTACTTAATGTCACCCCTATGCAATATAGGTAATTTAAGCAGGCCTTGTATCATTGTAAGGTTAATACTGAAGAAGATAAATGTCAAAATGTATACACATAAGACAGAGATTATTTTTGAATCATTCTATATATATATATATATATATATATATAAATATATATAAATATAAATATAAATATATATATATATATATATATATATATATATATATATATATATATATATATATATATATATATATATATATATATATATATATATATATATATATATATATATATATATATATATATATATATATATATATATATATATATATATATATAATATATATATAGTAATTTCAGAAGATCTAAGTGTTGGACCCCCCTAACTGATTAACATTTATGGACTGGTGCAATGTTAACCCTTGTTCATCATGGATAATGTTTTGTTATTTCATTAAGTGTTCCATCCCCCAAATAAAGTGCTCATTTTCACTTCCAGAAACCCTGTCAAGGTGTCGCTCAATCCATCATGTGCCCCTGCTTTTATAATGCTTCCTGCATCCCTGATCAGCATGAATACATAAAAATACAAATTGAAGTATATAAGCAAGTTACAATATATACTTTTGGGGTTCTTGCATCAAGATTGTGATTAAGTGACAATGTTGAGAATACAACTGTAGCAGCATGGCTTTAGTATTACCTCTGCTGATAGTAATGGGCAAAATAACAAGTGGTCATGCTTTGCACTTGCAACAAAACTTCTTTATCAATTTCACATTGCTGGCGCTATTTCTAAAGATTTTAATAAGGGGGCCTCTAGGTGCAATGTCATAAAGTGGGTGTGGCCTATTTGCAGTGATGACTATACTTTTATAGATGGAAACATGATGATTTAGTCTAGTTATGACATAATATCAGCCAACATGAAGAAAGATCTCAATAGCTATCTGGCAGTAAGGAAATTCATGATAGCAATCAGGGACACCAGAACAATAGTAGGGTAGGAGGGGCAGAAGTTTGGAAAAGGGCACTTGCACTGATCATGATGTTATAATCACATCAAAATTTGAACTTAACAGTTACTTTTCACAAACATATGCTCCTGACAATTGTTGCACTTCACGGCAAGTCATGAAATCCTGAAGATAAAAGGAGCTTGAGCGAGAGAGAAGAATGAATATTCAAAGAAAATGTGGAAAATCAAATCAGTAGCAAGTGTAGGAGGGGCACTTTTGCCCCCTGCCCCTGCTCTTTCAGGGCAGGGGTGTGCTTCCCCCTTTCCCTCGTGCTCTGGCATCCCTGATAGCAATACAATACAAAATATTGTATGCAAGGTCAATGCACATTGAAAAGAAATACCAGTACAAAAAAGTAGGGGGTGGGGGCTGAATCTCCCAAAATGAAGAAAAATTTTAACAAGAGGGCTCTGCCCCCTAGAAATCACTCCCTGCTTGCTCTCCAATGTGTAGGGGATGCAGCTATGAGTATGTTCAGGGGGGCACTGTCTCTAGCAAAAAAAGCAACTCTATATGCTGCAATACTATTAATAAACATAAATTCGTGGAAAATGGGAGGAACGTGCCCAGTTCCTACCCCCCATGGGCGTAGTTGAAGGGTAATAAGGCAAAACGCTGCTATGCTGCCTAAACTGTTTGGTCGTCACTGCTATGCTGAAGCAAATATCTACGGACTGCCTATAATTTGTGACGAAAGTTAAGTTGTGAAACACTGTTTGTTTTAAAAGTTTGCATTCTACTTCGTAAAATTTATGGCCACACCACTGCATGTAGGTTATTTTGAGAATGCACTGGATTGAAGTCAGATATATGCTGGTGCTGCTGGTTGCAAATGCTCAATCGAAACTTCAATGAATGACTCAAATTGGATGAATACGTAAATGGCTTACTAGCGACGTGAACCTTCGAAACAAACTCAAATACTTGCTAGTTTCGTACCAAAATCGCCCTCTTCAAACTATTGAGTAGGTTCCTTCAACCTCTTGGGTATCAATCAACGATAGATCTCTTGTTACTTTCATCGTGCTTCACTTCAATCTGACAAAAAGGTTGTTTCCTGACAATTCCTTGGCATGCAAGCTCATACTTATACTTGATACACCTGACGTTAATTTTCCTATCCGAATAAGACATTCATTTGATATCTATACTAACTCTGCCCAAATAAAGCTCCATATATAGCCCGGCCACCTCTCATTTAATGCAGCAAAGTTGTTGATCCTGTAATGAAAATGATCAAGCGGTTGTGGCATGCCACCGATCATTATCGCGTTCATTTACAAGTTCATAGTCTACTAAAATTAAAACGGCTTTACAATGTTTTTATTTCCAGCATGATGCACTTCCAATACATATTTTCCCAATCCCCAATACTCATTGAAGGCTACATCAGGAACTCTGCAGAGACTCTGATGGAAACAATTCTGGTGATGGCGAATGGCCTAACTCTACAAGATGCACTCACTTTCGGTATATATCTAATTTGCTGCTGAATCCCTGAGCTCATAGTTTGCAGCTCTGATTTAAACAAGTTATAGCGAAGTTTGATTATCCTAAGAACCACTCGAATATGTAAATAAAGTTAGACCGGCAATTAAGAAGAAATATGATCTCGAATTGCGCTTACCATTGCCTCGCCCTGTCCCAGAGGTATTTTATCATCAGCCATCTTTATATCCTATTTAGGCATAAACAGGCCAAGCTCTTTCCTTTTGTATCTATTTACTATTGTAATTATTTCATGTTTCAAAAAGTGAATATAAGTTTTAACACGATTGTTTGTTGAAAGGTACCTGTCTAACACCCAAGGGCTTCCTCACCTTGTCTATCCAATCAGATAATCACGAATGTAATTGTTCTATGATTAACCAATAAATGAAGAGAGGCAGCAAGCGTCCACCAATCAGAGAGTACACAATTATTTAAAGTTATCAATGCACCTGCTCCTGCTAGCGAATTGTCCCTACGAAAGAGGAATCACTATGGAAATGGTACTTTCCTCTGAAAAATGGCAACAATGATAAGCCTTCTCCATCGAGATTGGCAACTCCAACTTTCCCCAATATACGGGGAAAGATGAAATTAATATTCAAAGCAGCTGTTAAGATACTGTATTTTCAAGAAAGCGCATTGTATGAAATACAGCAAAATTATAAGAAGGGGTGTATATAAGTTGCAACCACGCCCATTCCTTCAAATATGATGAAACGATAAATGAGCTGAATGCAAATATGATTTAGGGTGGGCCCTGAAAAACAAATAAAGACTTTGGCAAGGGGTTCCACACCTTGCGCCCCCTTAGAAATAACTACTGCGCCCCAGCATGCATGTATTTGTGCCCTACTGGTATTAGTTGCATTTGGTATCCACTGTTGCTTTATAAGAGCAATTTTATAAGAACACAAGCCTGAAATTTGATGGGAAATTACGAACAATTGAAGCAAAAAGATGAGCCTGAAGTACTGTCTTAACATGTATTTTTGGACAACGATATATGAGCTTTCCATTAACATATGGATATAAATGTCCCTTCCTTGTTGGGCTAAGGAGAACTGACAGCCTCTTCACTTCCCTTTTTTATTTTTGCAAGTTAGTTGCCCCTAGCAAAATGCGATGTTCTGCTAGAATTGTCAATCTATAATTGTTTATAAGCTTTTTTCAATAAAAACTTTGATATACAAGAGAGACAATCTTAGATGCTAAATTTGGCTAATGGGCTCTCAATCAATGCAATATTGTCCTGTACATTGTCTTTCTATGCATTTCCAAATTGCTAACAACGTAGCAGTTTAACAAAAATTTTAAGTAATTCAGCCTTAAACGTTGGAAAAATTAAAAACAGCCAGTCTGAAATTCAATTTTACTGGCTTTTATAAAAAGAAAAAACTGTGGCACGTAATTCATACGAGCAGGGAATCATGCGAACTTCATGAATAATTCGCCTAGTCAATTCTTTGTTATCATAACTGTGTTGGCGATTCTTTACAAATCAAACTCACACTGGTGACATAATTTTAGAAGCTCTTCGATTTAGTAATTCATTCATGGCAAATGCCTTCAAAAAATGTAAATTGAGGAGCAGATTGCATTAATTTAGCAAAATAGTAGAACTGATACTTTACTCAACGCAATGTTCAAAAACAGATTTTGCTGTTTGGTTCCTAGGGATCATATTTGTTTCTACATGCATATTTTCAAAAAGCAATCACGAAACTCTATTAACATTTTCCTTACCGTGAAAACACTAATGGCAAGTACTGGTATTGACCTGATACTCCATTTTTCATTTTATTTTAATTAGCTATTGCTTTCATTCATAAAATGAGTTTCCTTATATTTTTGTTAAATTTCTCTTTAAAGCGCTTTGGCTAACTGGGCACATGGACGTGAAATGTCCTTCCCTTGTTTCCCTAAGGAGAATTGACAGCATTGTGACTTCTCTTCTTTCATTTTCGCGAATGAGTTGCCCCTAGCAACAGATTCTGTACTAGAATAGTCTTATAAATTCTATCAATAGAAACTTTGATTTACCACAGCACGAAAAAGCGGCAACATAATTTTGACATACTGAAAGCTTTTTTCGTCCGACACTCATCAGAGTATGAAAACGT
>OLMO02000009.1:20349699-20377045 GCA_900291935.2 Cassiopea xamachana | reverse complement strand
ACGAAAAAAGCTTTCAGTATGTCAAAATTATGTTGCCGCTTTTTCGTGCTGTGGTAAATTTCTGCAGTATCAACAGACTATTTAGAAACTTTGATATGCAAGAGAGACTATCTCAGATGTAACATTTGGCTTATGGGCCCTCAATCAAATGTTGGCTTGTATATTTTCTTTCTATGTCTCTCCACAATTGCTAGCTCAAATATAAAACCCTAAAGATATCACGGATGCGCACTTTGGTGATCTCTTCTATTTAACAGTTGGATCAGGGTGTTTCCCAGCATCAAATAGTGCGCTAGTTATGCTATTGATAGATTTCTCTTAGTAAAAATAGAACTATGAACACACTTAGTTAATCGTATCTTTGCACCTTTACGGAATCAGATCTCCTAGCAGAAAACGGATTGGTAAAGGCTCTACCAATCTATTTTCTGCTAGGAGATCTGATTCCGTAGTGATGCCAAGCTATGATTAGTTAAAATAGTGCCTTTCCAACTTACAGGCCTACGCAATTTTAGTGAATCTTGTCAAAAATTCTGTATTTTTCAAGCTGATACTTAAGAAAAGCTTTTGGAACTAGATCTGTTCAAGGAAACAAAAATTTGAACAGCTTTTCATTTGATTCAAGAAAGGGACTATCATTATCTGACTTCAATCTTGGTATTTAATGATGTAAGTGCTATTATTTGCTGTTAAAACCCCCGTGGCTCTTACAATTTCATTGGATGTTTACTTGCAGTTGCTACAAAAGCTAATCTAGTTTTACTTGCAAATACTATGGAATTACATAATAACGCTGAAATTATGTTGTAGAGAGACTGTCCTAATGTAAAATCAATAGTGCTGAATGAGCTACCGATCAAACAGAACATAAACACCGTGATGAATCTTGCTGCTTATCACTTGAAGCCTGTTTGCATTCTACCTTTTCGATCCATTCGCCAGCCACTCCACAGCAGATGTAGCTACAGCAAGATTGATCAGCTTGAAGTTGTTTAGCCCGGTTTAGCCATGATTTTTCTTTGCCTTCGTCTTCACTTACTCTTACATCTTCATTATATATTTTCACTTGAAGATTCTAGCTTAATTTCGAAAACTTTGCAAATGATGCTAAACCACGGATATACAGAATTTCAAGCCTATCCATGACCCTAGAAAACTCGTTAAATCAGACCCCTCCAATTTCGACATTGGGTTAAGGGCCCTACAAGGTGCGAAAACAAAATTGGCTCCAATAGCAGAGGCGTCATATCTTGATTGGCTAACAAAGGAATCACCATCGAATAATTCCTTCCAATAATGTTGCAAGAATTCGTTCGTGAAGCGTGTTTTGGTGGTAAATAGTGTACTTTCTTTGAGAAAAAAACTGATAACACATAGTTTTGATTTTTTGAAAAATATTTTGCAAGCATGTTCAGGAGGCTTTAATCCACATTTCCAGAAGGAGCAATTTTTACATCTTGCGTAGATCAGAAGTCATCGACCTTACAAGGAAAGATGGATAACTTGTAATACCGATCAAGATTTGACGCCCATGCTGACTCGGATTGGATTACAGGATTCATTACATAAATCCATTTGATGGATACATTTAAGGAATATGATAAGGAAATCCAAGCCATTCCCGCCAAACTCTCTTCACTGTTTGATTGGCTTCAAAGAATAGTAATCAATTAAAAATAGCTAGAACCTTCAAATGAAAATATACGAGTTCAAATTCCGATGATGCTGTGTTGGAAAGTCCAGCTATCTTAACTACATCAGTGGCATCGCGTGAACTCTTTTTCTAGTGGGAGGGGTGTAGGGCAATAATTTACCTACAGAAACTGGTAAGCTGTTAATTTGCCGACAGAAGTGTTTTCTTAGCAAGAAATCGCTATTTTTATACCATGCATTGACGCTAGAAGGGCATTTTAAATGTTTTTTTGGCTACCGTATGGCAAACCCTGTATTCATGCACCGATGAAAGTTCTTGAATCTAAAATTTAAAGACGAGATCGCCGAAGGATAGGGAGTGTGACAACCTCCACACCTCGCTAGCTACGCCTTAGTAAAGCTACGTTGTCCCTAAAATGAAGATGATCTAAGCTTGTTTGTAATGTTCATAGCCGTTTGTCTATTACTATAGAAGTTCAAATGAATCCTCATTTACCGAGATCAAACGTAATATTATGTTGCTACTTAATATCGCAGTTCATCAATTTTAAGAGCCTTGTTGAAATTGGCAGTTTTACTGTTCAAGTTTTTCTTATCGACGCGTTTGAATATCTGTGAGGTATTGAAATGGAACCCAGACAAACGATCATGTATAAGTTTAACAAGTATTTTAACCTCTGCTACTATTCCTTGATACGCTTTATGCTCGATATCGTTTAATCCTGGACTAAATCATCATCAGGGTTCGAACTCGTAAATTCTTCTATCACTTAGGTCCCATGCACACTGCACCGGTGCAACTACTGTACCGGAACAGAAGGTATCACGGATCACCTTCGTCTACACTCTTCCGGTGCAGAAGCTGTACCGGACAGCCTTACCGTGCACACTGTACCGGTCGCCTTTGTTAATCAAGTAGCAGCATGGTTATAGTGCATTGTTGAAGGAGAAAAGTGCATATCACATGTCTTGACTTTCTGACATGTCGATTGTCTGCTCTTTCTTTTCGTGATGGTCTTTTCAGTTTCACCAAGTTATTTGTTGAATATTTAAAGAGCAAAAAAGGAGTCAACTGCATGATCAAAAACAACAAAGGCCAAATGGCAATTAAGAAGTGCTGTCTAATCAAATAACGTCACTGAGTTGTGATGAGGAAAGCATACTACCAGAATCTGAGGAAATTGATTTTGAATCATGCATTTTGAGTAAGTATTCTATGTGAAATCCACATGGTGACAGCAAACTCCTAATTGTATGAAACATTCTGGGCAATAACTAATAACCTCCATCCTACAGAAAGGCCAAACAAAGCCTAAATTTTACCTCGCTAAGGATCCTTAACAGAAAGTGTTACTGTTAGGCGTTTACAATGTTCAGGTACAAGTAGTACACTGATGCGGTGCAAGAGCTGTTCCGATTTTTTAGCAGGTACAGAAATTGTTCCTGCATGAAGAGCAAGTTGTGTCAAGGATAGTTCGGATAGTGTAGTCGGTAGGCTGAACCGCAACACTGTCTGTTCCAGTACAGAAGTTGCACCGGTATAATGTGCACGGGGTCTAACATGGCCTAGAAATTTCAAGGTTCATATTGAAAATCAAAGACTAAGGGCTAAAGAAATGCCCTCAGAGCATTTTCACGTTATACCTCATTATCAATACTCAAGTATATCTTTCTCGCTGCATTTGGAGATCTTCCAAAGAGCTGGAGCACTGGAAATTTGGGGTAGTGATAATACTAAGGCCGGACATAGAAGAAGATAGCTTTATTTATAGAATTACCGCACTGACACAACGAACATATATATCTACTTTTCTGATAAGCAATAGTTTTGAAAACTACAAGTAATATGACTACTGTTATGTGCTAGAAGTAAGACTACATATTCCTCTGTCAGCTTGCTAGGTACTTTGTTACGTGATATTGATATCCTGCAATATACAATTCCAATCTCAACAAATATAGACACTCAAAGAAGCTTGTCTCCCGCAGGATTCATATCATCGACTGTGGTTGCCAGTTTAAAAAAAACAACGATTAGAAATGTAAAAATCTGCGTGACAAGGATTATCTCACCAGCAGTCACATTTTACACCATTTTTGGCCAAATAGTTGGCAGGAATTTATAAGAAAAACTGCTACGTTCGATACTTGATGATTTATAGCGAATCAGTCATATGTCATGGGGCGCTGCTGTTATTCATTGTTCAATACTGGTCGATGTTAAGCAATAATAATTTACGTGCAGTTTTGGAAGAAGGGTCTCTTGTGTAGTTTTCACATTAAAGAATCCCGAAAGGGAACGATTACAAGAATTCTGTGGTTTCATGGGGAAATCACCTCCTGGGGATTCTAAGTTTTAAGGGGGTGACATATTAACAGCTGATGATGAGACATGTTGTCTCGAAATGTCCTAGGTTAAGTCTTTTGGCTATGTCTTTAACGGTTATGTCTTAAGTCGATAAATCAACGGTTGTGTCTTCAATGGTTATGTCTTAAAATCGGTATGACATCGTAAAATTCGTATGTCATCTTTAACTCTGGAAATGTCGCATTAAATAGAAAGAAAAGATTTCCGTATGTTTTTCGTCGTGGCTGTTCTATTAAAGTTTATAATCCAGGTGCGTTTTCCAAGAAACGTATCAAGATGGAGTTGGAAGCTACAATCCAAAAATATCTTTACATTGGATAATAAACTGACATTAAATTATGCCATTTTGGGTTGATGCATACATCCATAGAGCCAGTTAATGTAATTTGGTGGTGGGGGAGGGAAGGGGATTGCTTTCACTGTATTGCAGCCAAAGGGGAACAGCACGAAAAGGTTGGGAAAATGGGCCTAAGCAAATCAACCACATCGAAACTATGGTCATGATGAAGCAGAATACGCAAGAAACAAATTTGAGTTACTAAATAAACCGTCTTCTTCATAATACGCAAAGGAACATTTACAGCAATGAAATGAAGAATGACAGAAAATATAACCAAGGGTGTCATATTTTCATTGTGTTCCTACTATATTTCCAAAAAAGAAAGAGGCTAGCAGTACGGGAAACTACAATTTGCAGTGAGGAATAGCTGATGCAAGACAAGGCAATTTGGTTGAGTGTTTAAACATCACGTGATAGTTAAACTTGCGTATTCCTACCTATTATATAGATTAGCTTGGATTTGGTGGATTTACTGGAATAAAGACAAGCAGGAAACCATTATACGGAACGCACACCATATGAATAGATTAGAGGGATCAGTGGTAATATTGCTAAAAACCATAATGTATTTAAAAAAAAGCTTGCAATCATAATAAAATATTCCATAACAAGTCCCAAGTCTGTTTACTTCCAATCAACAGTAGTATGACGACGGTGATTAGAGCTGATACGTACGCAAAACTCTCCAATGGCGATGCGTTGGAGTTATACATAGAATAACCTTACTCTGGATGTGCTTATATGATTTACATCATCAAAGAACTTTGTCTCAATCACCACATTGCCACTGAAAAAGAGAAAATTATAGGTAAACAAGAAACACAACACAAGTAAACGGTTTTTTGGGCACTACATCCTAGTAGCTATGGCACAAGAGCACAAGGTTGCTTTTGAAAAACTTACGAGACTGCTCTTTATTTACAAAGGGCGGTGTTATCAAAGACAAAAGATTTCTTTTCTGAAAATCATCTTACCTAATTTTGAAATTATTGTATTGCAATGTCTTTGAACAACCTCATCTTATCATAAAATGTTTATCACCCAGCCCATTTCTTTCAGTGCTAACTCCTCTGAAAATAGTGAACAGTCCTCAAAGTTACCTATTGGCATTTTTCATTTAGTGCAATGTTTTGGCCACAATGTACTGGAACATGTCTTAAGGCCTTACCAAAACCTGACTGAAACAACACTGGACTTACTCACTATGCCATTTTATTATCTAGTATGCATTTTTTGAAGCTATAACTAAGGTGGTTTCAGAAATACTTGTAGTACCCTAAATCCTCTCTCTATTTATTCCTCTTTCTCCCTGCTCATCATTTTTATCAATTTCATATCATATTCAAATTATAGAGGGCATAAATATGGTGTCAGATAGCAAACAATTCTAATGTAATTTATTTCAAATTGAGTATACTTCAAGACATTAGCTGGCATCATCTGGTCTTGTGGTGCAGCTTCAATTAGAGACTGCCAAGTGTTTGTTGATTCAGGAATGACAAAACCAAATTCAAAATACCACTCTGAGAAATGTACAACATAAAAATATAATTAATATATGAACAGCTACATTAAAGATTTTAAGATAAATCATAGCAATAAATACTCCAAAAATAAGAAAATTGACATTAAGGCATTAAGCCCTGATCACTGAAAACTCTGTAGAGCCTCACTATTTATGCCAAATTGGCATCATTACGTGCATCAAAAATGCCAATGAGAGATTGGGGATAGGGACCAAAAGCCTTCATTTCTTTTCTTTCCTTTTTGGATTATATATTCTAAGCTATGAGGTTTTCTAAATGGAGAGTTCCTTGAAAATCAGCCTTGAATGAAGGGCAGTCTCTTCAAAGAATTGAAATTGACCTAAATTGATTTGAATTTGTTGTTCAAGCTGTTGTTGGAAGAAATACCACAAGTATAGCAATTCACACCAATAGATACTTAGAGGTGTATGATGGACCATATGGGTGCTTTTTGCTCCAAACTGCCATTAACAAACAATGTAATGATAACAAAGCTCTGAAGGCAGATGATAAAGCAGGAATATGAGAAAAAATACACTTAAGAGCTCAAGAAGCAATATGTCAGTATGTGCAAGTGTGATTGCACACCTTTCCCAAGAAGGCCTGCAGGGGTGAAACCATGATGCTTCTGTTGGGGGGTGTGAGGGATAATTGTTCAACAAGAGGACATGGCCTATCAATCCTAAAAGGGTGAATAATGACTGAAAATCAAAATATTCACAGCATATAATCACAGGAGAAAAGTGAGGTGCCTTGGGAGAGGCACCTTGTATTTCAGGCCCTCAGAATTGCCCTACCAACCTACTAGTAGCCAAAAACTGCCCAACAAAGACCTCACTTTTTATCACTGGAGGTGCTGCACCCTCCACAACCCCACAGCAATTTCATCCTAGAAGGCCTGGGTTTCAACCTCTGGCCACTTGCATTTGTCTCTGGGGTCATTATGTACATCAGTTTAGTTGTTTGTAGGTTGACAAAACACAGTATATTCAACTCTACTACTCCTCCTAATATGAAAATAAGTGTGAAATTGTCATACTAAATGCATTACTGAAGCTTCCGCTGTCCCCTTCAATATTCAAAATGTGCAATCTGCAAGACTACATAGAAATATGTACAAACGAGTAGAACACATAACCCACCTTCTAGACATTTTCCTTTGAATAAAACTCTCTGCTCTAGTCGAAACTTTGCCATCTCTTCCTTAGATGTGAAATTGATTTCTCTAGATACTGCTTTGCATTTCAAAATTTTCTTTGGTACTCTTGCTACAACAAAAGCAAAATCAATGAATAAAAAAAAACTCAAACTTTCAAGAATTTTGAGGGATGTTTAACATAAGGTAACTCTATCAATGATTCTGCAATGTGGAAGCCAATTAATGCTTAAGTTATGTTGATTGAAAAGAATGGAACATGTAAAACAAGGACTATTAGCAAGCACTCATCTTAACATTTATAAAAATTGTATAAAAGAAACTTAAATAAAATATGTTATGATAGATTGAAAATTGGAAATAGTTTACAGTGCCATAAAATTTTTGTGGCACAGAAATGTTCTCTATAATTCCTTGAACAAAATACACAGCATAGTCAGTAAATGGCAGTCATAGTAGTAGCACCTAACAGTAGGGTAGGGTTAGATATTGGCAATTTTTCATAGCAAAAAATCTATGAGAGCACTTCTAAAATCTTGAATTCACTGGCAATCAAGTCCTCTTTAAACTGTGCTTCTTTTATTTTCCAGTACAGGGATGGCACTACAGGGTGTCTTGGGTGCAGATGCCCCCTATCAGCAGCCACATGACACCCCATTTGAAAACAGATGAAGAATTTGTCTGCACCTTCACTAGCCAAAGATTGAGATTGTTGCTTGAAGTCATTGGTTGATTATCATTTGTATACACAATCCTGTTCCACCACAACAACATTGCTCCACAATCTGCTGACATTGTAAATAACTGGGCTATGTAGATAATTTTCTGAATAGACAGCGTGAAGATTGAGATGAGCCTACAGAGTACTATCTGGGCAACAAAATATTTTGAAACTTGAAGTTTCTTTTACGTAAAATTAATATACCTTGGTATCAATCAAATAGGAACATGCAAACTTGGCAAAGACAACAGTGAATCTGATAAGTATTATTGCAGCAATGGCTTTCTATCAATTTTGCTATCATATTATAGATCTCATATCACAGGGCAAAAGCTTCTGACGCCCCCTTAAATAAATTTAAGTTACGTCCCTGTTTGCAAAGGTACACTTTCCAGAGTTGTAAAGGATGCAGTGGTAAAATGTTTTCTAGAAGCAAGCCTCAACCCATGTTGTGACCTTTATGGCACTATAAAAGGCATTTGCTACATTATAACCAATATAAAGGGTGTGGTGATTAAAGCATTTCTGATTAGAGATCTCCAACTCCTTCCTTTCCCTGTGTGTGAAATAATCACTAACTTTAAATTCAGGTGTGGCAGCCACACCCATCCAGCGTGGCTGTTCATTGGCAATACTTTCTAAATTGTCAGCACTTATGCTCTTCTAACTTTTTCAATACATGACAATTTGGTCTCTAGTGCCACCCCTAGTCCAGAAGACAGCCATGCCCTCTCTAAGTTTAGATTTTTGTCAGAAATTTGAATGGCAAATTTGAGGTGCCTATTCTACCATTAAACTGACATTTTGTTACAAAAACCCAGTTATCTCTTTTACAAATAGTAACTTTGCTCTAATTCTTATATTAGGGTTCTGAAACATTCAAATGTTTGCAATGTAGATATTTGATGATTGGACTTTCAATGTTTTGACATAATTAACATCATCATATTTGTGGGTGACACTGACAAAAATTTGAAATTTGTTACAAGAAGTAATGATCAAATTTAACAAATACCATAAAATCCCAAATATAAGCCCTGAGCAAACAGAAGTTTGTAAGCATCTTGTGGTGGGCTCAAGTAGCTACTGTTGCTCTATATATGCTCTGTCCATGCCCACTCATTATCTGTACTATACACACAGCATCCCAAATATAAACCCTGAGCTTACATTTGGGAAAGCTTATATTGGGAAGGATATTTGGGTTCACTTACAGGGAAGGATATTTGGGTTCACTTCCACATTGCACCCATTTAGCCCACTATGCACTTGTCGCTCAGACCAATGTGGATCAAGCCAAAGTTCTCTAAGGGCTAGCCTCTAGCCCCCTAAAATGCTGAAGAAAAATGCTGAAGCCAAATTCCAAGTCCTCTTAGAGGAACTCCCAAAGCCCTAGAAATGGGTGAAATTGTTGTAAAATAGAATAGGAATCAGTAAATGGCAATGTCAAAGTCACTCCGCTCCCAGGGGCAAAGCCATAGGGGGGTGTGGATGGGGTGTTGCACCCCCAATATTTAGTTTCTCATCACATTTGCTGAATAACATTAATGCTAGTCAACATTGTATTGCTTACAAAACTCAAAAACAGTCCTACTTGTCTGCAAATCAGGCTCAACTGAAGTCTATTTGTTGGCAAATTAGGGTCATGCATCCAACCAACAATTTTCTTTAGTTCTGCCCCTGTCTGCCCCCAAAGTGTACCATATGGTATGCTTCTATACTTTATAGCTATGGAGCATATGATACAATTTTTAAGCTCAGCAACAATTACAATAGATTGATGGCTCACTGGAATCCCATGTTCACATTTAATACTAATTCTGAGTGCCTAGAAAGGAGGCATTTGAAAATCTGTATGATCTTTCTTTGATGAGCTTATGAGTATAAATCTCATAGCTAAGTATGAAGGATAACAAAATGTGGAACAGTTCTTCCATACACCAAATCATAGAAAACAATTTGACAGTAATATCTGCAGAATTTGCTAGCCAGTTTTCACTTGTAGCTATACACAACGTCTACTAAAGAGTCAAAATATATTAACTGGCAGATACAATAAATGAAAAAGCTGTCCCTTCAATGACACTAGGTAGAATACAAATGAATAAAAAGATAATTGTGAATTTTTGCAAAATTACCTTCATGCTCTACACCAGGAACTGACCTAAAATGCAAAGAAATGTTCACTAAATATAATATTCATGAAACTGCAAAGTAAAATGATTTTGATGATTCATTAAAAGATAATTCATCATGCACACAAGCACTAAAAGGGTGAGGTGCTTAAAGCCCAAACAGAAAGGCTATAAATGACAAAGACATAGCTTGCAATCAAACAAAAATTACACTAAACACAAGTTTTTAAAAGAAATAAACTGTATGGCCTTAGCCTGGTTGCTTCTCAAAATTTTGTCTGTTCCCGCCTTACATATTTCTTTCTTAAATTCTTGAGACTTCCAATAGCAATAAAAATCATATTAGGCAACTGTGATGTAAAAATAGGATGCTCAGGATTTGTGAAACATGCATGTGTGCTTTTTCTATTTTGTTTTCAACTTGATCAGAAATTTTGTTGCAAAATTTTCCAAATTATTCTTTGAAATTCACCCTGCCTATGTTTCCTAAATGTTTCTTAATTTTTCCTAACTTCTGCCTCATTTTTCATATAGACATGTTTCTTATAAAAACATGTACCATCTCTTAGTAGTGAGAATACCATAATAATTCAGCTATAAATTATAGTTTTTCAATAATATTCTAAGTTTGGTTTAAAAAATAAGGACAGCTTATATTTTCTCTAAGGCCAATGCCCTGTGGCTGACAATGAAGGACAGCTTGTACACAAGGGTGGTTGATAATAAAATAAATATGATACATTATCTTCTAGCTCAGAATTAATATTTCAGAACTTCATGGTGGTTAAACACCATTATTTGTTTGACTTATAATCATATATTATATGATCTAATGGTTTCTCTGCTCCTTCAGTGAGTCAGTGGCACAATCATCAGCAAACTCAACATCTAACTCAATCAGTCAATTGAGTTACCAATCACCATGTATTAATTTGTGCCAATAGACCAACAAATTTAAAGTCTGCTTGAGGGAGTACAAACCAGATACAGATATTGAACTATGGTCATCTAGGTCAGAAAGTTTTACAGCCTGACTGGATTCAGTATAGTTCATTTCACTTCGAATTTACTACTTTCAACTTTGTGAAAACAACTATACAAACAAATTTAAATGAAAATCAATAAAGGAAATTCAAATAATATACATGAATACAAAAACAAACTACATTGTACTGATACAATTAATTAGAGGGGGAACTTTAAACAGTTAGATAACTGATTGAGGAAAGAGCACTCATTAGTTAAGTAGTTGAGGTAAAGTTAAAAAGCTAAAGGTCATCACTATCTTACATGTCATCACTCCCTTGCCACAATATCTTTCCATTTTCTGCATCCCTAAGATTCATCCAGTTTCTATCATGTGTAAAGGATGTCTGCATTTACTGAATAATTTCTAAACACACAAAAAGGAGGTATGAGCAGCCAGATGAGGAGGTATATGATTCATAGGACAAGAAGGAAAGGACAAATACCAAAAAACACACCCGAAGTGTTAAAATTTTCAATACCAATGCTTCGTATCTTGTATTCGTTATTTAATAATAACTATGAAAGGGTTGGTAATGTACATCTCTATTCAATCAATCACCATAAGTAGGAAACGACATTTCATTGCCAAAATACAGCTAACTTGAAATGAAGTCTAAGATACTTTTCAGCGTTTGGAAAATCTAAGCCCTTATGTTCATTTTCAATAGCATTTCAAAGCGGAGTAGTCCCAGGAAAGAAGAAGCCATTAATTTCAAAGCAACAATGGGCCTTCGAATTGAAATTGAATATATATTTACATTGGTTTCGCATTCCGAGATGTGCTTACATGGCATACAAGTGTTCTTCAATAACAAGAGCTCTAGTTATAATAACATCTACATCTATCTTTTCACACGTGTTTAATGCAATAAGCAGCGGAGTCACCTTAGTAGTTTGTCGGTAAAGCTGCAGAAATTGTGATTTGTTAGGAGTACTCAACACACATTGATTACTAGAAAACCTAGAAAATATCAAAGGATACAATTTGAAGCCATCCATAATTCTTCTCTGTGCCTCTTGTGTGCTCATCACCAAAGAAAATGATTGAACTTTTCCCCTTAACGCGATGAAATTGGGAGCTTCAAACAGAGCAAGTCAGTTCTAGCTTTCTGTTTACGATCCCTTCCCAGCCTCTTCAACTAGCAACAATATTGTTGTTGTAGCTGTTGCCACAAGTCAATACGAGACCTATCATATCAGAGATCTTTTCAGGGATATCACCAATGGGGGATATATGATGTGCTACGCCCTATATTTGGAGGAACCCGGGGGCACAGGGGGCACGTGCTCCAAATTTTCGGAAGTTTGCATGTGACGTAACCCATTCAGAGTTGCCGTTTGTCACCTGTGAGGGTGTCCCCTGAAGATGTGTCCCCATTTTTTGCCTGCTTCCTGCAACCCAGACAATGTGGTCTAAAATCAATTCGCTACCATGGTACCAAACTTTTGAATTCGTTACTTGTTGAACTCAGAAGTGCTCCATCCAAAATTTTGCTCACATTTTGTTCTTGGTAGTTGGATGAGATTCCGAAACAGTGAGGTACGGATTAAATTCACTGAGATTTAGAGGAAGTATGCTATGGAACACACTCCCTGACATTATTAAATCTGCTAGAAATGACAGACAGTTTAAAACAGCATTAAAGATTAGACAGGATCCACATCCTGCATTTAAGTATATAAGCATTGTAAATAGGAAGACTGTTTATGTATTTAAGCACCGTTGAGTCGTTTACTAGTTATTAGAAATTACCAAGAAGTATCAATTACAAGTTATTTAGGAAGCAAGATAACTCAACACTATCTTCCTGTAGTGTTGATTCCAAATGCTTAAATCTTCTCACCCTTTTTAGCTTGACAACTGGTTCCTTTATATAAAGGAAAATTAATTTATGTATGAACACAAACACTTTTTTAGATTCACGTCTCCAAGAACTTTGGAAAGCGAGTATATTATTCCTTATTTAGGCATTACTAGTTATCTCCTCGATTTAGACATATTTCCATATTTAGGCATTTACTTGATATTAATTCTCCCCTTATATTATCTCCTCGTGATTCCCTTATATTTTTCTTTGATTTCCCACATGTATATAAACCCCTATTGCCTTTCTATTAAAAGCTGATGATGAGACATGTTGTCTAGAAACGTCCTAGGTTAAGTCTTTTGGTTATGCCTCTAACGGTTGTGTCTTAAGATTGGTATGTGATCGTAAAATTGGTATGTCATCTTGAACTCTGGAAATGTCGCATTAAATAGAAAGAAAAGACCTCACTATATTTTTCGTCGTGGTTTTTCTATTGAAGTTTATGATCCAGCTGCGTTTTCCAAGAAGCGTTTGAAAAACGACTTAGGAAAGAAGGACAAATGGTATGTTCACAAAGTATGCAGAGGGAGAACGTGCCCATACTTATAAATTTTAAAGTACAGAGTCCTGCTATAGATTACAGAGTTGCAGTAAAACAGCAGTAAGTTCTAATATGTACAGAATCCACAATTATTCAATTATTCCAACGTCAATGGCTACCACTGTCCTGTTCCCTTTCCACCTCTGAATCAAACTCAGGATATAATCGTATCAACTCGAGTCTTTTCCTTTTCTCCGCCGGCAATTCTAGTTGATGAAAATATGTGGAAAATTTTTAAAATGTTCTATGAAATTTCTGCTGTTGTTTGAAGCTTTACATCTCTGTAACACAACAGCTCCGTCCCCCCCCCTGGGCAGAAAGAACTGGATATGTAACAATGGGCTTCCAAGCAAATGCAACATATGTGTGCTGGAATTATTATACTAAAACAATCACATTCAAAAAACATATTTGAAAATTGAAACATTTTCTCTATACTGCGATACGTCGATGTTCTGCAGCTTAAAGGAATAAGAAGGGCCCTAAACTCCGGGGGAATTCTACCTCATTACAGGGGCGAGCATCGGGCCTGGAGGGGAGAATTCCCCAATAATCACTATGCAAGCAGTGAATTGCGATTACTTTAGTTGGTGTTAAAATACGTTTCAGCAGAATGGTACTTGGTATAGGGGAATCATGGACTAACTAGTGGAGGATTTGAATGCCTGGTGGAAATTTCCTACTAGCTTGTATGTTAATATATCCCCAATAAGTGAAGTAGATTCATTGGAAATGGGCACAAAAAATATCTATATAGGCAAACGTGAATCTGGTTTTGTAGTGTCGTTGCTCTGCAATTAGTTGGTGCAAGCTTTTTGACTAATCTAACAGAGCTCAGTAGATCTTAAAAGAATAATGATTCTTGCATAATATTCCTTAGGATAATTAAAGAGCAGTATACATTCTATGGAAAAGTACATGAACAACCGCAAGACAAAAGCCCGAGTGTGACAGATAACAGATAGCACATCCAACTTTGCTGGATATGATACAACTTATAGCATAGTCCTAGAATGGCTATTGGGTAAACAACATCACAAAAATCAAAGAAAGCACTACAACAACAACAGTGCAAAAGTCCAGTAGCAAGCCCTGCAGAAATAAGAAACAGGGAGCTCATGCATCTGAAAACACTCGAGAGGGTCCTATACCTTCTAAAATCAGTAAAACAACAGTAAGTTCTAATATGTACACTTCAAACGGCAAAAGAAAAACACTAATAAAATGAGCACTTACAATTCAATGCCTGTTGTGTTCTGTGTCGAAAAAAAACGTCGGCATTTTGAGAAGTGAAATCAGCTGTTATATTCCCTGATGGATTACAAACATAGGCATCATTCCCTCTCCATTCAAGTTCCAACGAAGTGTGGAAAGAGCGTGCAACAAATCATAATGGTAATGTTAAGAAATGTATTGAACAGGAACGACAAATGCGTCACAAAGGAAATATCAAGCAGTAGTCACGAAAGGGGTATCTACGCGTAGTCTAAGTTTTCTCTTTCATACATCGTACAAGGATCAAAGGCCAGAAGTAGGAAATAACTTTTAACTTTTACAAACTTAGCCAGAGATCCGCGAGATTGGAGAATAAGATTGCTTAGTTTGGTTAACTTCCTCAAGCTTTTATGGCTGGTGATTGAAGGCAAACGTGGTACACTATTGCACTAATGAAACGAAAATCAGGATTATTGAAAGAGCTACGGAAAATATTGCATATATTTCCGATAGCTCTTGTAAGCCAGAAAAACTAACTGGCACTCGTTTACAAGCTAATGCATGTTGATAAATTGGAAATACTTCTAAACCCTATATGTCATATCTGTACACTATTAATCCAAGCTTGGCCAGCTATCAAGTTTTATTCTTTCAGACAGTGTTCCATCACAAAGTCTGTCAAGCCACAAAGGAAGCAGAACTCTAATCGACTGAGCAGTTAGTTTCTGATTTCTGTGAGCCTGCAAAACCAGTTCTTCATCTTCTTCTTCATGATCACTTTCAAGGCCTATGAAATCAGCTGATCTTTCAATGTTTACTTTATCTGATGGTTTGAATATATGAATGTACTTTCTCCGGCCATTCAATGCAAGTATAGTTCCTGGCAAGACTTTTCCGAACTCTTTGACATCCATGACTTCTGCACACCATGAAAGTTGTTCTTGGATGGAGATCCACGCAAAAGTGAAAGTATCTCCTCTAAAAATAAATAAAATATTGACTATGAAATGTCAGTAGTACAACCTTAGGCTTCACACCTTAATAGCATGATTTCATCTCTTTAAACTATGTGAGCAAACAAGATAAATGATGACCCAAGTACTGGTAATTGCACACTGGCTAAGACAAAATTGGTCAGTTTTCTACCATCAACCACCATTTCAACAATAATCAATATCTGCACCAGTCCTTATAAAAATGCATAATATCAATCAGTGGCCGTCAAAAGATTAGAGGGAGGCAGCTGTGTTTTATTTCCTGAGTATTTTACATGTAGCAGAGCGTTTGCTGAGTAAATGATCTTTGCTAAGAAAAAAGTTCATACGAAAAATGCAGGCTCGTGGAAAATATGGCGTTCCTATACAAGAAACATGTATTTATCCTTTGGTCAACTAATTTTGTCGAAAATTTGATGAAGCGATGGAACCTGGGGGCACTTTGCCCCTTTGCCTCATGAATAGCTGCTAATTTTATCAGTAGCAAAATCGCATTAAGGCATAACTGACGCGTACAAAATCCTCTAAACAATAAGAGCTGAAAATAGAAAGCAACACATGATGGTTACACCATGGTTGTAAAAAGATGCCAACATAACTACTTATTGAAGTGATTAAAAAAGTTCACCTGGTAAAGGAATAAGTTGCATCTGAAAATGCTTGCATAATAGGAGAGCTTTCCAACTGTCTGAAATTATCTATGTCTAGGAGAATAACCACTGTGAATCGGCCTGGTAGGGATTTATCAGTCAATTTCTTGTAGTTTCTTGCTGTCAGCTTTGAAATTCCCAGGGCAGAATACTCTGCTTCATCTTTCTCGGTCGATGTGGATCTTCTAATGAAAACAAGAAGAGAAACCCATTGAAAAGCACCACCCAACACCTTATTGACACCACGTATTAATAGATGGTGGTACCAAATTATGAATTGAAACATAGACTTCGCTTGATGAACAGAATTAACAAGGAAAGATCAATATGCTCACTAAAGCATTCATTTCTGAAATTGTGAGATACATGGGAATGACTAGGAAAGGTATTCCAAAGACACGTGGACATCGGATATGCTAATCAATTTCAATAGCGTGCATAACCTAGAAGCAAAAAATAGTGAAGAAAGCTGGATAGTTTCCTTGATAATGAATTTCAGAAAGATGCAGTGCACAAATTTTTCTACACGGAGGCAATGCAGGGCATTACTGATATACTCTCATGGCAATGAAAAGAATTAGAAGCGCAGACTATACGCCATAGAGGCCATTTACATATTACATCACATTAATTTTGGCATTTTTGGACACCCATCCACCCCCTGTTACACTCTGTCACAAAGTCAAAACTACCTACCCACCCAAAATATGTGACATCACATTATGAATTTCAACAGAACATTTTCCTTCTTTCATAATAACGTTTTTATTACGTTTTTTCTATTGAAAATGGTGCAAATGACAATGTGAAAAAGGCCAAAATGACATCAAAATAAAATTACCAGATTATCTTTACACTAGGATCAAATTTGCTTTTAAGATGGGCCAGGTTTGCTATTTTTGAGGCCAAATGAACTAAATATAAAGTTCTTTAAAAAATGTGATATCACACTTCAAAAACAACCCACCTAACCTTTGTCACACATTGTCTTTGTATAAAAGACCCCCACCCCCTTGCATGATGCAATATGTGAATGGGCCCATACTGGCAAAACCGCAAAATGCATGTTGGTGTATTCGGCGTTCCAAAAAATCCCTTTCTACAGAGCAATGGTTTTCAGCCAGTGTTCTGTCAGTACAGTCCAAGGGTTCCGAAAGAAGATATGCAAATGATATAAACGACAGTAATTTCTTATTCTCCAGTTAGGTATGTGAACAAAGGGTCCTTGAGCCGTTGGAATGTTTCCTTGGGGTTCTGTTCCAGCAAAAAGGTTGAAAACGACTATAGAGAATATACACTACAAGACTCACCCTGTCATTGGTAGTAATACACCAGCAAGAAATATTATCCCAAGCAACATTGTATTTAGCACCAGCGATGTTGGGCTGTACCTAGAAATTCAACAAAAATAGTCATTCCATATCAACTAATCCAAAAAAAATTGGCTTTGTCACCCAATGTCTTAGATTTTGCAGAAATTTAGTGTACAGAGAGAACATTTCATGCTGAGTCCAGCCAACTAAAGTTTTGGAAAATTAGTTGAGGATTCATAAAGTCATAGGCCATTCAAAATGGCTTAATTCTATGGTCAATGAAGCATAACAAATAGTTTGTAAGTAATTGCTTGACTTAACAATCAAATAATTCTACTTTTTCTTGTTCAATTGTTGTAAAATTTTGAAATTGGTTCCCTAAGGTATGTTTTCCCAACTTATAAAGAAAACTGGCAAAAATCAATGTGTTTACCCCTGCTTGGGGGCGAAAGAACAAAGGTGGGCTTCAAAACCATTCATGTATGACCCAAATTCTGAGCACTATAACTTGATGTGTACAAGTGGTATTGATACTTGCCATATATCACCTGAAAGCTGTTGCTAAAGAGATTTTAGTCACAAAATATCTTCAAGTTTTTTTGGTTCTTTTGACTTAATTGGAGTTGAAGCGAAGGGGAGCAGAACTGAGGTGAAGAGTGAGGGCAGCTGTCCTTCCTGCCCTAGTGACAGGAGGGCAAGGGGGCAAGAATGCCCTCTTCAGCGAATTTTTTTTGAAATACTTAGATCAGAGAATAGCTCAAAGTACACTCCTGCAGTCAAAGTACCAAAATGATTCTATCGATTTCAAACCACTGTTGCAGAGAAATAGTGATATGGCTGCAGCCACTGAAGGGCATGGTCATTAAAAAGGCATTCTTTTGTGCCCCCATAGAAGAAAGTTACCCCCCTTGCCCTGATTTGCTTCTGGCATGCCTGTTGAATTGTTTCCTTGTAATTTGAATGTAGTTCTCTATGCTCAGTATAAGATCGAACCTGTGTTTTAAAAACAGAAACATTCTGGTAGTGTGCTTTTAGTATCAACTGATTTAAATACAAAGGCAACTTTAGATGTATTATGAACTGTATCTTAAATATACATCAAAAATTGCAACCTCAATAATGGATAGAATCAAATACCTCAAATTTAAATGGCAAACCTTCATTGCTTTTGAGTACTACATAGTCTCAGGTGCGTAATAAGCATCCCCCCATTCATTAATCTTTTGATTTTGTTCCAACCCCCAGACTTTACTAGGATCCCCCACTTATTAATTTTAAAGACATCAACTTTTTTTACAAACTCCTCATTTTATTCCTCTATTTGTTAGTACTATTTACATCCAATTTTCTTGGCAAAATAGCATGCTTCTGTATATGCTTTAGTTCTTTGCTTTATGACAAGCTGTTTTTGTTCTTTCTGTCACTTTACAATCATTCTATGCTGTGTCTCTAATTCTGACCCCCATTTATTTTGATCCCCCATTTATTAACATTCAGAATTTTTCCCAGCCCCCTGTTTATTAGGACCCCCTTTTTATTTAGCACTTGAGAATATGTGATATCTTCAACAGCTTTTCACTTACAGTCATAGCACTATTTTACTGCATGCTGTTCTCAAGTTTTGCCCATTCTGTCATAAGCAAAAAAGTAAGTTGCATACATTTTTTCATAAACAAGATATTCTTTTGTAGTAGTCTTGGTTTCAAGCTATGCTATCAGAGGAATTTCCTGCCAAATTTCAATGCAATATGGCTCAAACACCGAGGTTGTAGAGTTCAATATTGTCCCAAAACCAATGAGAATTTGTGTGAAGATGGATGGTGAAGAAAATTGTAAAAAGGCAAAAAAAAACATATTTTGTGAATAAAATCTCCTTAAAAAGAGCTTCTACATTACATATGACATATGCCAAAAGGACTTGTACACTTCAAGTTATTAGTATTCAAATGCTGGGTCACACATGACTGTATTTGAGAATAGCTTTTGTCTTTACCCCCCATTCTGGGGGTAACCACATAGATTTTCATATTTTCTCCCAACAGCTTGTTCAATCATATATAAGGCAGCCTATTTTCAAAATAGTTTTACAATCACGTAAGTAAAATTAGAATACTGTGAATTTGAAGTTTAGTAATAAATTTATGTCATTTGTTCCACTTTGTTAACCACAAAAACATGGCATGTTGTATGGTCCAAAACTTCATGAAACCTAGTCCAATTTTGAAATAATAAAGTCTGCAGGAATTGGGACAAAAATTTCTCTCTGTACATTGATTTTAAGCAAAATCTAAGACATTGGGTGACATGGCCTGTATCAGTTGTTGTGGAATGACCCTATATGAAATTCTCGTATGCGAAAAATTACTAAATGTGCAATGCAGCTGAAACTTTTGAATCTAATAGTTTATAAAATGCAAAATGTGATGTTTAAAACTCAGTAAATTCTGGCACTGGGCAGCACTATAACTATGTTGCAAGATGAATATGAAGTACTCAGCAAAAATAAAGCAAAGGAGGTAAAGCCTACTAGTAGATATCTGAATGGAATCAATATCAAGGATGCAGGAGAAGGGGGCGGGGAGTAGCAGGTGCACCATCTTCCTTACAGCTAGCTAAACAAACTATCCAAATAGGTAATTTTGATTGGGAAAGCTAACTGTTTATATGGCTGTGAGAAACATAGCCAAGGGATCAAAATGAAAATGTCCCAAAGAGATGCTTCAGAAGCCCCTACGTCTCAGTTTGTTTTGGTCATCTTTGGTTACTGGTGCCCTTTGCTCATGTTGTTCTTTCTTGCACCCATTGCATTTCTGCATCCTTGATCAAAATCAAAGCTACAAGATTGCAAAATTCAAATTGGTAGTTTGAGCAAGTCAGTGTTAGATGTGGAAGTTCAAGCCATATCACATTCCTGAGTATTTCTGAACGTGCAAAAGCAGTTAAGAAGCAATAAAGAGGATGAAATACATCTACCACATGTACAACAACAAACTGTGCAGTTGAATAAGTTGCAGAGACATTCAGAAGAATATAATATAAACAGGCAATATGGGAGTGGTTCAAATCAGAAACACTACTTACCAATTAAATGATTTGTAAGAATCTGAAATATAGTCCAGCAATGTGTTTAGCTGGTTTACAAGTCGAATGAAAATATGCTAGAAAAACAAGACACAAAAATTAGCAATTTCATCAAGAAAAATTAAATATGAAGAAAAGGTAAAGCAAAGCAAACAACAAGAAGAATTAAGAAGAAGCACTGTAGGAAATAATAACTCTGTCAATGGATATCACTGCTTCTAACAAACTCTCTAAAACTTTGCAGGTGAGAAAAAAATCTGTATTATTGGTATTTGCAAGGCAACAAATTATGAAACATTATATCAAGCAATGACAAGCTCCATGAGAACAGCTTCAGTACTATTGAGAAGCAAAAGCTGCAAAAACCACCTTCTAAACCAAAATAATGTCAATGCAAACAAACAACTGGCATGCTACTGTCTTGCCAAAATAAGTTCCAGTGACATGCAGCTACATCATTATCAATTAATTGGAAGTTTAGTAACCTGAGAGAAATTCCCCTAGGTGTAAAATTTTACTTATACCATCATTAATCACAAAAATAGTGAAGAAAAAACTACTACTTTGGATTATACACTAATGTCCAATAATGCTTGCTAGTGTTGACCTTTACATGCATAGTATCAGTTTATTCTAGCTAGGAGGGGGGCCATCTACAGTGGTGATTTCCCCCCAAAATTTTGCATCAATCTTGCTTATCAAAGCGCATTGACCTTGCTTCCAATGTTTTTTATGGTATTGCTATGATGAATTTCCTCACCACTATATGGTTATTGAGAACATTGTATATATTGGCTATATTATATCACAATTAGACTAAATTATCATGTTTCCATCTTCAAAAATATGGGTGTGGTTGCAAATTGGCCACACCCACGTTCTGACATTGTACCTAGAGCCCCCCCCTTGTTAAAATTTTTAGAAATCACCCCTGGCCATCTCAGTGTGTTGTATCAAAAGGAGAACAACAAGAAAAATGTTGGGAAATGCTGACTTTAAATGAATACTTACAGGTTGGTGTTCATCATAGATATAAGAGATGTTGTATTCTTTTACAAGCTCCTTCTCTCTATCAAGAAGCACATTCAAAAATCCCTTAAGGCTATTGAGAGCATCATCAGGTTCATCAACACACCAGCCACCATCTACCCATTCAAAGAGAATCCTTGTTGTTGATTGGCGAAGAAATACCAAAAGCTAAAAAATATCAGCATCCATTTAACAAGTAAAATTATCTTGAGGAACAAACAAGTTGCATATCAAGGCTAAGCAAAGCCTTAATCTATGTAAGTATCTTGGGTCAAAAAAAGTCAAAGTTCCTCCCACACCAATGGCACATAGGGCGGCACCTATCTCTGGTTCCAGTAACCATAGGCCATATGTCTGCAAATGCAGTGATAGCTACTGTCGGGGGGTGGGGATGGGGGTGGTGGGAGCAGGTCCACTGGTGGCTCTGCGTGCTTATCTTCCCCACTCCATTCTCACACATTGAGTACCAGATGAGAAGGCAGTAAGTACCATTTTAAAAGTCTTTGGTATGACAGTAAACTATAAAAAGCAACTGAGCTGCTTGTGAACTCTAGTGTAATTTCATAGATATAACTGAAGGCACTGCTAATGATAAAATGCAAATATTGAATCATTAATACTAGAAAGTGAGCTACAAGACTGTGCTTCCTGCACTACAAAATGACCAGTAATGGGACCAAAATACATACTTTACGTAATGGGGATAGCACTGTCAAGGTTACAAAATGTACAATTTGGGCACGAATGCCTACCTTCAATGCAGGTTCCCCATTTTTACACAGTAAGCCATATTTTTCAACTTCAGGACTAAAGCCTCTTTGAACATCTTCACTTATATACATGAAGTGTACACCATTTTGCCTCCAATATTTATCTTTGGTCAACTTTCGCAAAATGAATCTGTGATAGCTATGATCCTGGCTTGAGATTGTGAAGAGCATGACACAATAGCTGAAATTGTGAGAGATGGACTGAAATCAAAGCTCTAACTAAGGTAGTGTCCACATAAATGCATTTTTGTATGAATATACATACAATTAGATGTGTTTCTGCATTTAAGGTGCAGTTATGTACATTAAGATGCATCTAAACATATGCCTTTTCATATGAAAACACATTAATTCGGATGCTATCTAACATTGTAGAACTATGGAATGGTGTCTAGACATGAAAAAATCAATCTTACATACAATTTCTTCTATTGCACAGTACTTCTATATTTTTATGCACTGTCTACATATTCAACATCACTATGTGAAAAATGCAGCTTCATGTTGTTCCAATATAAACATAATTTTCAATTTAACTTCATTGACTTTCTATCAGAAACTCACCTTCTCCATAACTTTAGTGAAAAGTAAACAAACTACAACTACTCTAGAGTACCAAATAATCAGGGGAGTGGTAAAAATTAGGGGAAAGTAAATTTCTGGAAAATTATTGCTAGGGGTGGAATAAAAGAGGATTTGGGGGGGCAATGGGTGGGATTGAAAAGAGAAAACACGGATTGGTGAAGTAAATGCTTCAAATGTGCATATATGTTCATATATAATACCTCAGATTCTCCAAAATATAATAATAGGGGGATTCCAGTAACAATGAGGTGGTTTTCAAGAGAAGAGCCACAACGAAAAACATCTTTCTTCTTTATATATTTCACTATCTCGTATATTCCATGGGAAGTTAAGACTGTGAATGCACAGGGAGACCTAAAGGGAAAATACAATAGGGAAAAACCACCAGCCAGCCAAAACATATAATGCCTAAATAAGGAAATAAACTAACAAAACAAGGGAGCTATGGTAAACAGGCTATTCTATGAGTAAAAAATCATGACTAAAGCCCTTAGGGAACTAAAATAAACAAAGGGGAATTGAGGAGCTCTGAAAATTAAACATAACTTGTTTTTCCCCATTTATAAAACCTCCTGCTGGGACTATTTATTAACTGTGGATGGGACATGATGTCTCAAAACATATATATCGTTTATGTCAATATCGTTTATGTCACTAAACCGTATATGTCTACTGGCTTAGGCCTACTTTTAGTAATTATTGGAATGTCGAAACAGTGAAATATATAAAGAAGAAAGATGTTTTTCGTTGTGGCTCTTCTCTTGACATTTATACTTCAGCTGCGATTTCCAAGAAATGTTTCAATGAGGTGGTTGGAAAAAATTCAAAAATTTAATAATCAGGAGGGGTCAGATGTATGGTACTCTAGAGTACACAATAGAGCAATAGTTAATTTGTGCTTTCATCTACATGCAGCCAGTGACCACAGTATGATATAGATAAACTATTATGGAAGCCCAGACAAGATTGATAAACTTGGTGGGTGGATGAATGGTCTATACTAGTGGTCCACAACTGGCAATGCACATGCCACATGATGTGCATTTAGTGATGCGGATTGGTGGGTAGCAAAAACAAAATGAGGGAAGAGAACCCAATTAGTTACTCATGAAAAAACTGCCAACATTTGTATTATGCACTGTCCTTAGCATAATTGTGATATTTTTCAATGGAGATATATCAGGAGGTAGGTATATCTATTGACTGTGGCACTTCTTACTTATTTAAATTTCAAAAGTGGTGTGCAACAAATTTACTTGTGGATGCTTAGTCCATACAAAGGAAGAACATACTTGTAGTCTAAGGTGAAAAATGTGTGATTGGGTCCACATGTACTTTTGAAAAGGGTTGAAACATTATGTCAAATAATAATGTTCCCTGATATTGACTACTTTCAAAAACTCAACAAGCTCTAATACTGAATAACAATAACTGCTTACTTTGGCTGGTATTCATTTGAAACTGGGCAGATACCATCAAATATCTCTGGAGAGGATAGCCTTGGGAGATAGAAGAAAAGATTTCCAGAAATTGCTTTCCTTATTGCTTTTTGCTTTAGACTTGAATCCTGCAAAAATCAATAGCAGATTTACACAAGGAAGGCTTAATCATGATTTACAAAACAATGCTGAATATCAAATGTGCTACATTATGCTAATGAAAAATTTCTGGTAGAAACTTTACTAGAAAATTAATAACAGTTCAGTATAATTTCATATATCTGACAAATGAATGAGCTCTGTCAAAATAAACAGCAATGTAAAACAAACAGTAAACAGTTACCTTCAAAATTACTTCAGGATTTGAAGGCTCTTCCTTCATTATAAAAAATACTTGTTCACCCTGATGTACTCCATATCTCTTCCTCAACTCATCATTTTGGGAAGCTTCACTATTCACGTATGCAAACTCAAGTTTCTGATAGTATTCAAAGGCAATTAGTGAAAACAACAATGGTACTTCCATCTTGTTTGAGAACAAGATTGCTTGTGGCTTGTTAGAAATGAAGCTCTTTCTGAAGAATTCCAAATATGTGTCAGTGTTTATCTATGGACAAAGTTCAGTACTATAAAAACCTATAACAGCATTTCATTTGAACTTACTTTGCTTATGAGTAATTTACAACTGAGATCAATGAATAACTTAAATCATGGATGTGGTGGGAACATTTATAGGCTTTGAAAACCCAGCATTTAGGGACTAACTATACAACAGAAAAACCTGCATCCCAATTGTTTCTTATTACCATCACTTACAATATGTTGGAATAAGTGTAACAGAACCAACATGGAGCCTTAGATCATTTGTCTTTTTGTTCTATAACATCTGAGGCTACAAATGACAAAAGCTTAAAAATGAAAAATCCAAGGGTCCACATAAAAAGCTTCAAGGGACATTGCCAAGAAATTTCTTGAATCCCCTAGGGCCACTATGCCCTTGCTTTGCATAATAGGTTTTTTGTGATGTATAGTATCAAAATTATAATAGGGCAATTCCATGAAAAGGTCAACCTCAGGGTTGAAAATTAGAATGCTATGAAGCATGCTTTTTTCGTGTTTCTGAAATCCCCCGAAAGTCTACTTTCATAAAATATAAGCAGAAGTTGAATGGAGGGCATTTTAAACCTATTTCTTGAGGTAAAATCTACATGCTTTCAAAAGCGCAAAAATTTTATCCACTGCACATAGTTTTTTTGGTCTTGATAAAATAGTGTTATTCTTATATTTGAAGCATGAAAATTGGGCTAGGCAACTTAAAATAAGTCTGAAAAGCACACCCTAATGTTGAAATTTCTCACATTTCACTACATTTGATTTGTTAGGGGTAACTTTCTGGATAAGGAGGCACTGTACGTCCGTCACAAAAATGTTCTAATAAAGTTCCTTGTTACTGAACTAATCTATATAGAAAAATTCTACCCTGGATTATAAATAAGCTTCACATGATGGACTCCTATAGCAAAGAAATTGTTCTAAATATTTCTCCTCAGGGCGAAAAATGCTGTGACAGACGTACAGTTTTTATGTACGTCCGTCACGTACGTCCGTCACAATTAATTTGTGATACACAAACAACCAATTTGCACAGAAATATTTTTGTGGATGGCTTGGCACCTGTTGCTGTCATGTGAAGGGGAAGTTTTAGCAAAGTATCAGCAATGGCAAACATTGGATAAGAGACCTGAGAAAGTAACAATTACTGCCACCATTCATGACATATTTGATGCTCTAAGAGCTCAACTTAAAGACTTTCTTGTCCACAGATTCATTAAAAGAAATCAAGCAGCTCATTTTGCTCAGCTCATTGCTGGATGTGATGGTTGTTCTGTGGTCCTGCAAGTTGATTTTTCTGAAAATGCTACTCGACTGCAGCAAGATGAAATTCAATCTGCCCACTAGACTCACAAACAATTCACTATTTTTACTGCACACACTTGGATTGACAAACATGTCAAAGAAAGTTTTTGCCATTGTTTCTGATAACCTAAACCACACAAAAGAAGCTGTGTACACTTTCATGTCATTCCTGATCAGTAAACTAACAGAGAAATACAAATCCATCAAGGTTATAAACATGTTCAGCGATGGAGCTGCATCTCAGTTCAAGCAACGCTACTTATTTTCAAATCTTCACGAATGTGAAAATGAATTTTCCATGACATTGATTTGGAATTTTTTTGCAACTTCTCATGGGAAGGGAGCTGTAGATGGAATAGGAGGCACGGTTAAAAGATCAGTTTGGAGAGTTGTGCGAGCAGGCACCACAGCTCTACTTGATGCTACATCTTATGCCGAAATTGCCAGCAACAGAAATCCAAATATCAATGTCGAGTATGTCTCATCAGCTGAAATTGAGAAAGATTATGTAAGAAAGGTCCCTAGCCGGAGTGGGGCAGTTGGTGTCCCAAACACCTTACAAGTGCACTGTGTGCAAGCACATAATGCAAAAATGTTGAGAGTTTCAACAGTTTCTACTAAAGATGAGTTCACATTGGTGGAAATTTTTCAGGGTGCCAGTTCTGATGAAAGTGAGCCTGAGGAGCAAAACCAACCAAATGATGGAAATCAAGTGAATCTTGAAGTCAATGTCGGTGACTGGGTTCTAGTCAATTACGATGGAGCAGATTTTCCTGGAGAGATAACCAACATAGTTGGATTTGATTATGAAGTAAATGTGATGCACAAGTGTGGTGCATTTTGGAAATGGCCACTTACAGAAGACGGGATCTTTTATGACAGGAAAAATGTTGTCAAGAAGCTAGAGCCACCAGAAGTAGCAGGAACAAGTGGTCAATTTACATTCACTGTTGTAAAAAATTCTGAACTATATGGACCTACAAACTTGAAAATAACTTATAACTTAAATTTTTTT
>OLMO02000009.1:20328558-20343520 GCA_900291935.2 Cassiopea xamachana | reverse complement strand
CAACAATGCAATCAAAACTAGTCCATTTAGTAAGATAATAGCACTCGAGAGGATAAATTGAATAGTAAAATAGATTAATGTGAATGTCATATTCTAACTTGCTGTGGTCGCACAACCAATACAGACAGCGAAATCGAGAATAGATACCAGTCTCTGAATTACGTGCAACACTTAAGGCTAGCACTCCAGCAGTTTTGGCAATTTCATCATGTTGAGAATAAGCTTTAGTTGCTTCTAGGGTCCAGTTTCAATGCTTTTTCTTAAGTTCTACCAGGCGCAATTATCTCTTCTTAAAATTATTTATGTCCTTTTTCTGAATTTCCCGGCAAAAATCTCTGCTCTTTAAAAATGGTAATGATCCTTGTCGCACTCCTGGGGGCATCTAGTAAAGTGCTTTGAAATATGCAGTTAATCTTTCTGGCTGAACTCTTTAAATCTATTAGAGAGTTATCATCAAAATGAACTGCAATAAATTTTTCATAGCTGATGAGTGCAGCTGTCTATTTTCAATATGGTAAAAATGTGTTTGTAAATAATAAATATTTAGGATCTTTTGAAAAGGTCCTTTGAAATATGCACAGTTGATCGAATTCACCTCTTAAAAAGCTGCAGAAATGAGCTTCATTTCTTCCATTATTGATTTTCAGCTGGCTTTTGTTTAAATGCACTGGAAGTAGATTAAAATACCTAAAAGCATGCACAATCTTTACTAATTAAGCTACTTAATTAAGCGGAATCTTCTTTTAGAACTTGTGCGAGAGGCAATTCTTTCGGTGAATTGCTATCTTTGGCTGTACTCTTTCTTTATCAGAATACTCAATTTACTGTTAAGCCTAAGTGTTCGTAATTTGTTTTGATTTTGAGTCTTGGATTATTCTTAAATTATTTTTAGATGCTAAATGTGTCNCATTTCGTCTGAAAATCAAAGAAATATATTCAAGTCTTACTTGATGTCTTACTTCATCATACACAAAGCAATGGTAGGATGGAATAGAAAACATTATGTCGATCACGCAAATGTGAAGTACCTTAATTACTTACAGAAAAACTGTACCCTAGCTACGACATGAGTTATGCTAATTGCGTACCCCCGTCTACCATGCAGAAGAGTTCAACTTTAATCAGAAGTTCGAGGAGTGATAGAAAAAAGTCCTTTGATTTTTGTTGTTGTTATAAATGATATTACGGCTAAAGTGCAAAGTTGTCTTATCGACTATAGTTGGTTTATGCTGTTCTGGGGTCTAACCAACTCCTCACAGAAACGTTAATCTCAAAGCAGTAACTTAACTCGAATGCAACCTTGATGAAGTTTGAGACTTGCATTACATACTTATATCACTCTTAAATATCAGCGATTCTGAGCCTTAATGTAAACTGTATTCTTGTACAGTACCAAGTTAGCCAATCATATATTGTCTAGTTTTGTGACGTATATAATTGTATAGTAACAAATTTATCTATGAATGAGTTTCAATAAAAAGTGTATCATAATTGAGGAGCTGGTAAAAGTTATTACTAAACTGCTACAGATATCCAATATTGATATGACTTTTGCTGCTCAAAGATTTTCAGAAATGGAAAGTAGAGAATAAGTTGAAGAAGAAGAAAACAAATAGAGAAAGTGCTGTAAAGAATGTGCCACTTTCTGTGTTGCTGAAAAATCGATCGGAGACAGCTACATGATGACTGTCTTACTTGTAGGCAGTAACTGGAACTTCATTAAAACTATACTATGAGCGTGTAGAGCCCACATCTCCATGACAAACTTGTACAGTNTGTAAGACCACTCCCCCAATTTTTATATCATACGAAGAGCGTGTGTCTGTGCTGCAAACCATGTGGTTTCAAGGGACCTTTTGCTGTTTAAAGTTGCTCCAGACGGATTTCGGAATTGAAAGAACTAGCTTTTTTGCAAAACAATGTCATCTGCTGTGGACCATGCATTGGAAGTGGACGCTTTTCTTGACGAAACTGCATTGGAATTAGCCTGTCTTCATGCAAATTGATTAAGTAACAGAAATTGAGAGTTAATTCAGCCTTTCCAATGGAAAATATAATATTTTTATGCTAAGCAGTGCTCAAGCTAAAGAATTTAGAGCCCATTAAATGATTCAAACATTGTCAATTTCTTGTCAGGGTATTTTCTGCAAAATTGCACGCTGAAACTGAGTATATATCAGAAGATTAAACAATAGAGATTTTGAATACACTCTTTTTTTTATAAGAAAACCATTATTGTGCCTGAGCCTCAATTTTCTTAACTTTTCCCGAAATTGAGCCTGAGATTTTCTCAAATTTTTCTTAACTTTTACTGAAATAAACTGGCTGAAATGGTGTACACATTCGTTATTGATATTGCATACTTGAATTTGAATTCCATCTTTAACATTTTGAATGCAATAACGACGAAATACCAATGTTTGGCCTATAAGAGCACGTAATTGTGGAAATTGAGCCTCGTAATTTTCTTAGGATTTTCTTAAGATTTTGACGATTTGAGCCTCATTTTCTTATACACTTTTTTCTTATAAAAAAACGTGCATTTTTTGCAGAATCTCTAATTAGATGGACTTTGGAGAAACGTATAGCGGGCATTTTTCATCACTTCCACCATAGCCGCATAAAACAATAAAGATAAGATAGAGCTCCCAAAGGTATTACGCCTCCGCTAGGTACTTACTTACACATTTATTTGTCTTCCTACATTACGCCGATTGAGCCTATTTCTGCACCTAGAGCTTTTCTCCTCAATTGTACTACAATGCCAACAATGGTGGATCTAGAGCTGGACTTNTGTAAGACCACTCCCCCAATTTTTATATCATACGAAGAGCGTGTGTCTGTGCTGCAAACCATGTGGTTTCAAGGGACCTTTTGCTGCTTAAAGTTGCTCCAGACGGATTTCGGAATTGAAAGAACTAGCTTTTTTGCAAAACAATGTCATCTGCTGTGGACCATGCATTGGAAGTGGACGCTTTTCTTGACGAAACTGCATTGGAATTAGCTTGTCTTCATGCAAATTGATTAAGTAATAGAAATTGAGAGTTAATTCAGCCTTTCCAATGGAAAATATAATATTTTTATGCTAAGCAGTGCTCAAGCTAAAGAATTTAGAGCCCATTAAATGATTCAAACATTGTCAAATTCTTGTCAGGGTATTTTCTGCAAAATTGCACGCTGAAACTGAGTATATATCAGAAGATTAAACAATAGAGATTTGCATACACTTTCTTTTTATAAAAAAACCATTATTGTGCCTGAGCCTCAATTTTCTTAACTTTTCCCGAAATTGAGCCTGAGAAATTCTCAAATTTTTCTTAACTTTTACTGAAATAAACTGGCTGAAATGGTGTACACTTTCGTTATTGATATTGCATACTTGAATTTGAATTCCATCTTTAACATTTTGAATGCAATAACGACGAAATACCAATTTTTGGCCTATAAGAGCACTTAATTGTGGAAATTGAGCCTCGAAATTTTCTTACGATTTTCTTAAGGTTTTGACGATTTGAGTCTCATTTTCTTATTAACTTTTTTCTTATAAAAAAGGCATGTATTTTTTAGCAGAATCCCTTATTAGACGGACTTCGGAGAAACGTATAGCGGGCATTTTTCATCACTTCCACCATAGCCGCATAAAAGAAATAAAGATAAGATAGAGCTCCCAAAGGTATTACACCTCCGCTACGTACTTACTTACAAACTTGTTTGTCTTCCTACATTACGCAGATTGAGCCTATTTCTGCACCTAGAGCTTTTCTCCTCAATTTTACTACAATGCCAACAAGGGTGGATCTAGGGCTGGACTTTGGGGGGGGCCTAATTGTCTTTTTCATGTGAAAAGTTGCTTAACACTATCTTTTCCTATAGGAAATATTGCCATTTGGGAAGCCATGGCCCCAACCCTCTGGATCCGCCCCTGAATGCCAAAATGTAATAGCTATGGCGCTATTCGAAAGTCTTCACTATATCTATTTATCAAAGGCCTTTCAATCAGCATCTTTGATGTATTTGCGCAGTGACGAAATATTTGCTTCACAAATGGGTGATTTCATGTTACTTCAGCATATTTGTCAATTTTATGAAGCATTAGAAGATGGTTAACACGTGTAGTGTATGCGCAGGTTCACAGAGAGACTAAGGAATTCGCACTAATTCTTTTGTCAAGGCATCTATCTGCTCATCAAAATTCTCATTACAACGAAGATAAGATGACACGGTACAAGTACAAACAATGGACCCCACAGAGACAACCGGAAAATGATTAACTATTTACATACGTCAATCACAACAATCACAATCACACAATTTACTTACATTCAACATAATAATCAGAAACATGGCCATTACACACGGTTTCCCCAATTTGACGGTCTTTTGAAAGATGCTATCAAGCACCTATTATTTGCAAATATTAACAATCTTCTTCTCTTTGGATGTAAATGCTTGTCTGCTTCTAGCCATTATCACAGAGGTCTCATTGATATTTGTTTTTACGTCAAAAAGTTGCTATTAGAAGACATACTAAAGCATAATTACTAGTAAGCCTTGTCCACATTACCCAAAGTAACCTAAATTCGCCCCAGACTTCAACTAACCCAGGTTAGGTTTTCCCAGTGTGGAAACAACTGTAGACTCTTCTGAAATCATACATGTGACTAAATCAATGTATAAATCATCACAATATGAAGCTTATCTGTTCACACACTGACCTGTTTCTGACAGACTGTAGAGTGACAACTGTAGCTGCCGATAAAAGAGCAATCATACGCAGTACGTAATCATAATAACATTTAGACAAAGCTTCTGCAGATGAGATCAAAATAAACATCGTCTGTGTCTTTTGCACTAAAATTTGAATCGGAAACAGTAGTGTTAACGTAATAAAAATTCATGCTTGTTCCAAACTTTGATTCTCAGTGAAACCCTACAATGTTCACGAATGCAGCTATTCAAAACAATTACGGTTGTGAAATTTTCATTTTGGGCTTTGCTTGTATTTATCGTAATCTTTCTCAATGCATTTGTTCAATTATACTGGTTAGAAAGAGATCACTACGCACGCCATCAAACACATTTTTGAGATGCTTATGTCACAGTGATTTTCTAATATGCACAGTGATCGAGAGCTTTTCTGCTTTTTAATATATTCATTTATGACTTCTTTTACCTGCTGAAAGGCACTGAAATTTACAACTATGCAGATGATACTACTATCCAGATAATACGCCTAGAGGCATACGTGAGTTGCCAACAATAAATACTTTCAAAAGGCAACTGAAATTTTATATGAAGAGCAAGACATAACTAAACACAACTCCCTGGAAGAGTAGCTCCACGCTAAATAGGCTTTGCTTTATTGTTCAATTTTAATAGCTACTTTTCGTTATATATAACTTTGTTCGTTATTATGTTGAAGGGTTTTGTGTATAAAACTTGAATATGAATATGAATACCTTTGCGTATGGCTCAGATATATGCTCAATCTTAAAATCACTTGTAGAGGATGCCTCCTTGTTATCTCTTTGGTTTGAAAATAACTATACGAAGGTGAACGATGATAAAAGTAATTTACTTGTGTTCAGGAGCAGAGACGGCGAGGTACCTGCAAATATTTCAGGATCTCTTTAATACAGGAAAGCGATGAAGAGAAACTTCTAGGGGTGACAATCGACAGAAGACTGAAGTTCAAAAATCACGTTAGTAATCTTTGTAAGAAAACTGACTAAAATCTACATGCATTAGCAAGAGTATCAAACCCTGACTTCCTATGTTATGTCACATTTCGGTTATCGTCGACTTGTTTGGATGTATCATGATAGAAAATCTTATAGCAAGATAAACAAGATTCATGAAAGAGCCCTGAGAATCATTCATAAAGATAGTACTTCAAGCTTTGAGGGTCTACTAATTAAAAGTAATTAAATGTCTGTTTACCAGAGGAATTAACAGCTGCTCCTTATTGAGATTTATGAAACCATCAACAACTTGAATCCGTCTTTCATGGCAGAAATACTTGTTACCAATGTTGTGCCGTATAATCTTCGTGGCAGCACTAATCTTGCTTTATCCAAAGCTAGGAAAAACCTGTATGGCATTGATACTGTCAGGTTTGTTGGCCAAAACTTATGGTAGAATCTGCCGAAAGAACTCAAAGAGTCCTAAACATTGGAGATCTTCAAAAGAAATACTAAGGCCAGACCTCTTCATTGCAGCTTCAAATTATGCAAAAGTTTTATTATAAATGTAGGATTTTGATAGGTATTTTTGTCGTATCTTTTTTTTAGTTGGTTTTAATGAGCTTAGAACTATTATAGTTGCTAACTTTAAATATATTATAATAATAATTATTATTATTATTTTGTACCAAACTAGCCATTTGTAGACTACCTCATTAGAGAGAAGTTTACATTTGTAGTATGTTATTAATATGTTATTCAATACAATGAAGTTTAAAAAAAAAAATTATAGTGTAAAGGCCGGTTTCCACTTAAACGAATGCACTGATTCGGCCGAGACGACCCGAATCAAATTTGATTAGTCTAGGGATTATCTGTTGATGGAAATGTTCAAATCATTTGGACTTTCCAATTAGCCGATTCGGCCGAGTGTAGCCGAGGGGGAAATGCACGCTCGGCCCTACTACGCATGCACAAACCCGGGCTGCCTCGGCCGAATCGGTACATTCATTTAAGTGGAAACAAGCCTTTAAGTTATGGGAAAGTGAATGCTGCTGTATTTTGTTGTACTTTTAAAGAAATGAATTGTTTCGTGAAAAATAACTGCTTCCTGAAAATCCTTTGTGGGGCACTGCTTCAACTGTTCCACAAAACGCGCCGCCACTGCGAATAGTGCTCAAGCAAAACCATTTAGAGCGCACTTAATAATTCAATACATTAACAGACTTTTGTTAGGAGATTTTCTTTAAAATTGCATGCCAGCACCGAATATACATAAGATGGTTGCAATATAACGATTTGTAAATTTTAGTGAAAAGCTCTAAGTAGCTGAATTTGGAAAAAATGTATACGCGCTTTCACCTGTTTCATTATAGCCGCAGAAAAGAAATAGAGACAAGATGGAATTCCCACGGGTGTTATGCTTCCGCTACATAATTCCTTGTTTACTTTCTTTTCTTACTTTACTAAGCTTGAATTGTTTTCTGAAGACACCACTATATTTATTCATAAAAGGTCTTTCACTTTGCTCACTGACAAAATATTTGTTCCAAAAGGAGAAAATTTCATATTACTTCAGCATATATACCAATTACGAAATCTTGATGAAACGGTAGATGGTGAACACATTTTCTCCAAAGACGACGATCTCTTAACAAGTGTGATCAAGCACCTATTATATGCAAATATAAACTGATCTTCTTCCACTTTCATATGTAAATAGTTGCCTGCGTCTATTGCATATAATTGAAGTCTCATTTTCGTTTATTTTAAGGTCAGACAGCTGCTGTCACTAAAGCATAATTACTGGTAGACATTTTGAAATCATACACAAGAGGTATTCAATAGCTCATAGGCAAAATAGAACACTATCACCGCCACAGTAAAACTTCATGTTTGTACCAAAATTTGGTTCTCAGTGACTCAACAATATTCAAGAATGCAGTTACTTGAAATAATTCTGGTTGTCAAGTGTTCAATAGAAGCTTTGCTTGCAGTTCTGGTCGTTCTTCTCAACGCGTGTGTTTTGATTACTCTGGTTAGGAAGCAAGCACTACACACGCCATCAAACACAGTTTTGGGATGCTTATGTTGCAGTGATTTGCTGATAGGCATAATATCAATCCCTCCGAGCGCAATTTTGATGTCACTTGAATTTGAAAGCTATAACGATAATAAGGAAATTATATACGCTACAGCAACAAAATTGCTGACTTCATTAAATGGTCTCTCGTCATTATTTATCATTTTAGTGAACCTTGATCGGTACGCTGCTATTTGCTATCCATTTAAATATTTGCAATATGCAACAACAAAACGCTTTACAATCATTGCTGTTTCTTCCTTTTCAATATATGCAATTCTTATGTTGGTTGCCACTCTTGTGGACGCTTACATCTCGAGCTACTCCGAGTATGTGGCTTTTACTACAATATTCATTGCTACCATACTAATTCTTATGCATTGCCACTGGAAATTATTTAGAGTTACTGCTAGACATAGAAGAGAAATAGCTTCTACTCAACGATCAAGTGGTTTAGAGCAGAATGAATCTTACGGAGATGCAAATAGATATATGATAATAGTAATCTTGGTAGTTCTGTTTCTGCTTTGCAAAGTGCCAAGCATTATCTATTTTTTACTGCTAATAATCAAGGAATTTGGAGATGGGATGTTTTTACTGGCATTGTTTTCCAACATCATAATATTGTGTAATAGTCTTTTGAATCCAATATTGTACTGTTATAGAATAAGTGTGTTTCGTGATGCTATTAAAGAAGTATTGCGCTGTCAGAGGCCAAGTTAAGTAAAATGTTGGATTTAATTACTGCATGTCTTGACGCTGAAGTTTCAAAATGTAGCTTTTTTACCCCGTGAGAAACTTTCAAAAATGAGCATTTTTTGCCTTTTTCTGCATTGTTGTCTATCCAAGAGATTATCATATTGCAAAATCCACAGTAACAGACTTACAGTAAAGGGGAAAATTTATTCCCTTTCTAAAATTCCTGGAAAACCCACATATGGCCAGCTAGGATTATAGTGCTCTTTCGATATTTATTAGATAAGACAGCACAAACAACGAGAATATTTTGTTCAATGTCTTGCAGTTGCCTAGGATAGGCCATGAAATAGCTGGTAAAGGACGTACACTTTGTTTGCATAGATGTGGAATCGTTAAATACTGTACTCCGATCCATAATAGCATTATGGATCGGAGTACAGCATTTAAAACAGGTAGGGTATTGTTTTCTTTCTCTGCATAGAAATGAAAGATGAAAAAATTTTCATCTTATTTTAAAAAGGACTTTCTCCGGCGTTCTAGAGAGAATAAACTTAATAAGGTATCTGGAGGCAAGATGGCAGACCCCCATTTTGCTTTAAGATGTAAGACTAAGAATATTGTGCCTTTGAGTTATAATACTGCTTTCAGATAAAAGTTTCAAAATCGCTTTAATATTTTGTTTATGATTAAATTAGAACCAATAGAGATTCGAATATATAAAAGTATTCTAGGTCTTAAAATTGAAAACAATTAAGAATGTTGAGGCAAAGAAAAGTTGATCATTTTAATACAAAGGAGTGTAAATAGGCTCACCAGGGGAAACTAATTATCGCTAAAGAAAAGAAATTACAAATATGTCAATTCTCCTCCAGCTAACAAGGTAATGGTATTATATGTTAATGTTTTATTGGAGAAGTTAAGCATCATTGTCGAAAAAACATGTCATGACAGTCCTTCAGTCTCAGCTTTTACTTAATTTTTTCTTAACTTCTCATCACGTTTGAGGCTTATGTTCTCATAAAACTTTCTAAAGCGTACAGCTCACATTCACAAGAAGGAAGAAAGGAAAGTATTTAGTGAACTCTACCTCTAACATTCGAAAACTGGTGCCAGAATATATCACTGTCATTGGGAAGCCAAGGAGAGCTAGCTCAGATAGCAAAAATATGAAGAGGTTTTAGAACTTGTTGCAAAAGCTGATATTTATGAGAAGTTAGTCTTTCTTGGACACTAGAATGACACATCTGTGTTTTTTCCATTAAATATTAACATGCATATGCATTCCTAAAATAAGGACATACATGGCTTATCCTTATCGAAATGACTCTTCTTGTTTCTTTGGAGATGTATATGCATTTGCAGACACAATCAATAACGGATATAGCGGGCTTAGGGGGAAAAGATGTAGAAAAACTGCACCCGGCTCTAGCTATGAATTTCTACTTTATTCTTTGATTGACAGCTGAGAGACTGGATTTTAGATTTGGATCACATTAGTTTTACACTGTGTTTTATGATCAACAATGCCATCGCATTGCATACTTATTCTATCGTTTGTTTTAATTGGAAGTTGATTCTTTTCCGCTGTGTGCGCCAAGGAAAAAACTGGAACAGATAGATGTAGAAATCAATTATGCAATGAGTGAAAATGACGGTGAAGAGCATCTTAATATCAGAACTCAGTGAGTTAATAGGGTGCAATGGTCGCCCTACCATCCATTGCCTTCGTGTCTGGGTACAGGAAAGGAAACTAATTTCCTTGAAAAGATGCAAAACCCAATTTCAGCAAAAAGTCTAACCCGCACATAGGGGTGCAACCATGAAATGATACCCCAATCAAACATCGCAAAAGAAGAAATTGCACATTGCAACTCTAGCTCCTCAAAAATGTAGTAGTGCATGGTTTAAATTAAGATAAAATATAGCATTATAGTTAAGGAATTTAAAGAATTGGGGTGAAGACAAATTTAAGCAAAAAATTGGCTGTTACAAAAAGATTGAAGTAAAACGTAAAATAAAGACTCTTGTAAATTCATCGACTTTCACTGTTCGCTGCTACAGAATAAATTCCATTTATTACAAATTTCTATAAGCATTAGAAGCAAGTTAATGTGGTTTAAGGACGTTGATTTAAACTTTAAAGTTTAATCCATGAGAATCTTGATAAATTTAGCAAAGAAAATCTAAGTTTAATGTGAATCTACGGACAACTCCATGTCAAAGTTTAAAAAGCTTGAGGATGCTGAAATTTCGCTACTGGCTTTACTCACTTGCTTACTTACTTATTTACCTAATTATTTACTGACTTATTCGCTTACGAATTACTCACTGATTTGCATTCTTACTGCCTTATGTAATTACTCACTGATCTACATTCTTACTCCCTTATGTAGTTACTCACTGATTTACATTCTTACTCTCTGACGTAATTACTCACTAATCTACATTCTTACTGCCTTATGTATTTGCTCACTGATTTACAATCTTACTCCCCTACGTAATTACTCACTGATCTACATTCTTGCTGCATTACGTATTTGCTCACTGATTTACATTCTTACTCCCTGACGTAATTACTCACTGATTTACACTCTTACACCCCTACGTAATTACTTACTGATCTACATTCTTGCTGCCTTACGTATTTGCTCACTGATTTACATTCTTACTCCCTGAGGTAATTACTCACTGATCTACTCCTGTACTTGCTTAATTCCATCCTTGCTAACTTAAGTTCTTACTCCCCTACTTGATTACTCACTGATTCACTCCCTTACTTGGTTTACTCAATTGCTTAAGTACTTACTCATTCACTTATTTTCTAAATTACCTAATAGCTTGCTTTCTTACTCACTTACTTAAGTGCTCCCATAATAACTAATTTGCCTGCTTGCTCACTTACTTTAAAATTTCCTGCTGTTCCTGCATGTGTTTTCTCTTCATCAATTATTCTGTAATGCCTCTCCAAATACGACATTCATTTGAAAGGTACGCTCTATGCGCCTGTTACTTACAAACATAAAACGATCTCCTTCCTCTCAGTAACCGTAAACGATTGCCTACTTCTAGAGAATAAAATAGAATTTTCTAACTTGTTCTTTGCGAAGCAAGACAGCCACTGTCAGAAGATATATAAGAGTGCTGTTACAAGCAAATTCACTTGAGCAGTAACATAGAGTTAACTTCTTACACTATAACATCCTTCAGCCAGATTATTGCATTCATAAAGAGGAATGAAAATTGCTCATGTCAGTAAAAGAGGTTATATCCAGCACCTTTTCAGAAACAAATTGATAAAGATCTGAGGAAGAGATCAAGATGAATGCCAGTTCAGTCTTATGCAGCAAATTTGGAGTGAGAAACAGTAGCGTCAAAGTCGAAATCGGTTCACGCTTGTTCCAAAGTTCCGCTCCCAATGAAACGACATATTCCCTGTTTTCATATCACATCCTTCTGCCGGTAAAGTTTTCATGTGAGGCATTGCTTTCAATTTTTGTTGTCGTTCTCAACGCATGTGTTTTGATTACGCTTGTTAGGAAGCGATCATTGCACACCCCATCAAACACAGTTTTGGGATGCATGTGCTGCGGTGATTTGCTCGTAGGTTTATTGTCAAGTCTTCCAAGCGCAATTTTGATGTCAGTATTAACTAAAGGTGGCTATAGTGATAATGTTAAAGTCATTTACGCTGTAATTACAAAAGCACTGGCTACATTAACTGGTCTTTCGTCCTTATTTATGACATTAGTGAACCTTGATCAGTATGCTGCAATTTGTCATCCATTTAAATATTTGCAATATACAACAGTAAAACGGTATGTGATAATAGCTATTTCTTCATTTTCGATATTTTCAGTTTTCATGATGGCTTCTATTATTGTGGAAATTTATAGCTTCATCAACTCCGAGTATGCAATTTTTTCTACCATGTTCACTGTTACTATACTCATTCTCATATATTGCCATTGGAACATATTGAGAGTTACTGCAAGACATAGGCGAGAAATAGCTTGTGCTCAAAGGTCAAATCAGAATGGACCCCACCGAGATGCAAAGAGGCACCGAGTTATAGTAGTCCTAGTGATTCTGTACTTGCTTTGCAAAATACCAAGTATTATCTATTTTGTGCTCGTATTGAATAAGGCTTATGGAGATGGCGTGCTATTGATGGCTCTGTTTTCCAACATCATGATATTACTTAATAGCATTCTTAATCCAATTCTCTACTGCTATAGAATAAGTGTCTTTCGCGGTGCTGTTAAGGAAGTATTGCGGTGTTAGAGGTCGAGCTCATATGAAGCTACATTCAAGAATGCCTATCATTAGTTGAACCTAGAAACCTTTGTGTGGCAATACTCCAAGGTACTGAACCGAACTATTTCAAGGAGATTTCAAGGAGGTATTTATACTTATTTCCAAATCTATAATCTTTACTTTAATCGCTACGATTATGTATTTGTCAAGTAACTCAATCACCTTTTTGCCAATCTATTATGTGCACGTATTAGAACCATGAAAAAAAGTCATAAGTAACAGTTGCTCTCTATGGATGTAGGAACAGAGAGAGAACGGGAAGCACGTGCTTTGCCACTTTTCACGAATCTTAATGCAAGTACCCTTTCCTTTCATACAGAGTTGTCCTTTCTTGCTGAAAAGGGTGTCCCATAATGCCTCTACCCCATTGTGTGAATGCTTCCCATATCCCCGATGTTCCTAATTGACAAAGCCAACCTTATTGCCTGCTATGGTGCAATTATATCATTTATTTAGTGATTAGGTTCTGCTTTGAGATGAAAATATATTCGAACAGTATATAATAATCGTTTCTCTATTACGGTTTATAGCTTCTATTCTTATCATCATGAAGAATTAATCGTAGAATTATGGAAACATTGTAAATCAATGAATAGGCGGGGAGACAAGACATGAAATTTTACCAAAAGACTTAATGCATGGTCTTTCTCACAGTTGTACTACATACAGCATTATTATTTTCCCACAGTAGAAGCAACTTGCTGGGAAAATAGCAATCTAGCCCCACAAGGAAGACTTTGCTCCATGGACCCTCTCTACCTAAACATAAAATTTTAAAAGTAATTTTTGATTTTTCATATTGATGGAGAGATAAAATGTATAAAGCATGTAAACAATGTACTGATATAAACAATTGTCTTAGTTATTTCTTTATCATAGTCATAGATTCTAACAGATATGAAGATCCTCATTATAGATTACAGTACTGAAAATCACTGTTTATATATTTTCATAAAGCTTAAAGATCAACTTGTTCTCCATTTTATGCTATACTTTAGTCAGCCATAGCCAGGGGTGGATCTAAGGAGGACTGGGAACCATGGCCTCTCGAATCGGTAATATTTTCTTTAGCAAATAATTGTATTAAGAAACTTTGTACGTGAAAATACAACAAAAAGAATCAGATGGTGTCCCCCCCCCCTCCTCCAACAAAGTCCAGCTCTGGATCCCATCAGACATTGCTAGTTGGTAGAAGTGATTACTGTATGTTCTAAGACAAGAAATATGACTTCAGTAAAACTAGTTTGGATCCCAAACACCATCTCAAGTCTTGTATTGTATAGCATGCCCTCCTTAATTTATACTGCACAGGGGGCCATTCGAAAATCACGCAGCACCTGACGGACCGGGATATGGTCACTTTTGCAGCGAACTGATACGAAAATTTAAGTGGTGTGAGAGTCATAGCTCTTATGTTATGAAACAAAAGTATTTTTGAAATGCATCTTTTCTTGCAACTACATCAAGGTTGAACTTAAAATCTAGCGCTTTTAGTGAATTTATATATCCTTCACGTTTTCAGAAATTGTTGTGACATTGTTTCTTGTCTCTGACCTTACGAAAAAGTACCAAAGAGTTCATGTTTTGTGCCAAATAAATGGGCCTGTGACATTATTCTCTCATATTAGAACATTAGATTGAGCGATTACATGTTACATAAGAGTAGTGAGTACTATGAAACATGAACAGATGGTGAAAACATTGCCAGGGGAGTCTGAAGACTCGATATTTTACGTAACAACATGAGTGGGTAGTAGCAGATTTGTTAAAATTGGTTGCAAAGGTGGGTAGGTGGTAAAAATTGACAAATTTGGGTGTTAAATAATTTGTGAATGGCCCCTAAGAAAGGATATGTTACAATCCACATGGCTCAATAGCTCTTATTCAAGCTTAAGAGAATGCTAAACATTTCAAGATATTTTTTTCCAATTAAAATAGTCATTTTGAATTTTTGTTAAGAAACTTTGTGTAAACTATACAGAGTAGGTGAACTAGGAAGCTCCGCAATTAGATGGACTTCAAAGAAATGGATGTAAGAAAGCATTTTCATCACTTTCAATTTATCCTTTTAGAGGAGGCAATCAGGGAAATCACCAGAAATTTTAGATTTCATATGCTTTCCTTATGTAAAGAAATTGTGAATGATGCATGAAAAAGCAAAAGGATAAGTTAGCGACTCTCAGGG
>OLMO02000009.1:20273177-20324252 GCA_900291935.2 Cassiopea xamachana | reverse complement strand
CATACTATGTTTCTTATCAAGCTATATGCAGGAAAAAACTAAACCTGAAATTCTGCAGTCACGCTTATACCAGAAATAATTATCTTCTAGAGAACGGAGCAAAAATCTCATCTAATAATCTCATTTCTGTTACTTAATATTGATAGGTAGCTTAATTTGCATTGAAATGTAAAAATTTTATTGATAAATAGATTCTGATTTTGGAGAGATCATTATTTATGTTAAAGTTTGCTGTTAGGATGCCTTCCTTATCTTTCAGTAAGATCTAAAATGAATCAAGTATGCTCATTTGCAGTATTTTACCAACAAATCCATTTCCCAGAAAGAACTTCAGCTTCATGTTTTTTTATGAGAAAATCGTCATTTTGCCTGAGCCTCAATTTTCTTAACCTTTCCAGAAATTGAGCCAGAGAAACTTTAAAGATTTTCCCAACTTCTACTAAAATAAAATGAATAAAATGGGATACACTTTCTTTGGTTATTGTGTATACATGAATCTGAGTTTTATTTCTACCATTTTGAATGTAATAATCACGGAATATCGATCCTTGTGATATTCTTAAGATTTTCTTCAAAACATAGCCATTTGAGCCCTATTCTCTTCTAAGCTTTCTTCTTATTAAAAAACAACGTGTATGAATTAATAGTCATATCAAATATAACTAAGTAAAGGAACAATATCAAACTTCCAGTGGATGAATGGAGCAGTATTTGATTTATACTCTAACAAAATGTTGCATTGAAGTTAAAAAAGGAGAAATACAATTCATACTTCGAAGTCATGAATTCTAGCGATAACCTTAGCGTGCAAGAACTACAAAAACTTTGATGCTTCATATCATATGAATAATAAAGCTATGCAAAAACAGTTTAAAAGCTTTTACTTGCTTCATGCTTGCAACGAGTGTAAAGTCAAGGTCAATTTATAATAGAAATTAATTGATAAGCTGCTATGGAAACTTTGCAAGCATCCAATCAATGACATAGTATTCATACCAGCAGTTGCCCATGGATGTTGGATATTTGATTTCTGATTCTCAGAGATACAGATGTGATAAGATTTCTTGTAGACAAATTATTCACACATTTGAATTGAACTTTCAGCCAAGGGGAAAAGAAATCCGAAGCCATACACTGCAAGGATGAAATCATATTGGTAGGAAAATGAAAAGAAACTCAATAATCTCAATTTTTGATAAAGAGCTATTGCACGATAGAGCTTTATGTGCTTGAGACTCCTGAGATCTAAACACTAAGTATTACTTAGCCATGTCTCTGGCAACGCAGTACCTCTTTTACAGCGTCCCGAAACACTCTTATCCTAAAGCAGTATACTATTGGATTCAGAACACAATTAAGTAAAGACAAGAAATCAAAAACTAATGTTAAGACGAGGAAGGAAGTTTGAAATCTTGCTCTCGAAAAAAGAATGAAAATAATAATCCCAGGCATTTTACAGAACAAATACATTGTTACTAAAACTACTACAATGCGGTATCTGGTTGTATCGCTATTATGACTTTCACCAACATGCCTTTCAATTGAAGCTACTTGTCGTCTGTGTCTAGCAATGACTCTCAATATTTTCCAGTTGCAATACATAAGAATCAATATGGTAGCAATGAATATAGAATTGTGAATAACTGACTGAGAGTTTGTAGTATATTGTCTGTCTAAGATAACGGATATCGTGGTACAAACAGAATAAAGTAAAAGCATAGAAAATGAAGCGATTGAATAACGCTTGATTGTGGCATGCTGCAAGTACCAAAACGGATGGCAAATTGCAGCGTACCGATCAAGGTTTACCAACACGATATGCAAAGATGACAGTCCATTTAATGCAGCCAGTGCTGTTCTAGTGCCAATATATACGTCAATGGTTTTAACATAGCGAAGTGCATCCAACATTATCAACATTAAAAAAAAGAATGAAAAGATGCCTATTAGTAAGTCACTGCAACATAAACATCCCAAGATTGCATTTGATGGAGTATGTAATGATGATTTCTTTACTAATGCCACCATAAAGCAACCATTGAGGAGTATAATGGAAATCGAGGTGATAATTTCAATTGCGAACTCTATTTCAATAAATATTGTTAAAAGCGCCATTTCAAAGCAGTATAACTTCTTCGACAATCGTATGTAATATCAACTTGTTGTAGCTCTGCAGCAGTTCAAAGAGATTATTGTGCTGCTAAATACTGAGCTAAAACAACTAAGGCGCAGAATTCTACCATGCAAAGTAGTACTTCACAAACTGCTGAAAAATTTCTTTGTATGTTCCATCAGAACAAGCCTTTCCAAGGCTTCCTCATGACGTCGATAGTTATAATTAGTGATCCCACACGAACTTTGCTATTAGTGCAGCTTCTAGAGGTGATTGCAAGCATGTCGAATAGTTTTCCTTCCTATGCAGTCATAGCAAAAACTTACAGAAGAGCGACAACATGTGCTTTTTTTGTCTTGTGTATGCATTAGATTATTGTTGGCATTCAAAATAAGAAGAGCATGGTCCCATATTAGTAATTTGTGGACTTTAATATTAATTTGTATAGTACGATGCAATTAAATGTCATTTCGAAAATGGCATTTCATAAATTGCGAATAAATTTGCATTTTCACCCACTTATATTGTTCCCTAAATATTAGCTGAGTGAAAACGAAGAAATATTGATTTAACTTTCTGCTTTTGAATCCGATTGCTGAATCAGCGGGCAGAATAATATGAAATTCTGATTGCTAGGAGCTTAAAGTGCTGATTGATTTGATGTGTTCTGCACATGAGTGCAAATATTGAAATTGAAAGTACTAGCAATATTTGAGTTGAATCAAATTAAGTTCATTTAATGAATACATGTCTTTTACCTGAGAGCAGAAAAAGAACTTCAAAGTAAATACACGTTTACAAACTACTTTTTGTCGTTAGAAATAAAGTGGTTGCTGCCATGACAGAAAAATAGCAATTAGTGTTATGACGGAGCTTTTTGTTTGTAAAAGAGTACATTTATCACAAGCTTCCCTAGGAAATTAACTTTCTTAAACGGTGCATCTTGATAAGGGTTGTAAGTCATTATAGTTTACTTATAATGTACCTAAGCTACAACATATAGACAGGGAAATTGTTTCCAAAGTTAATCAAAGGTTTAACAGAATCATTTTGTGTAGCTTCATTTATTAAAGGTTGAGGTTTTAAAAAATGAAATTTTTAATTTGATTTGAAGGCATGAAAAACCAGTTAATTTGAACTACTCTTTATAATATGAATAAATAGGCATTTTATACTTTCTGAAAGGGGGAGTTGAATTCAGGTGCTTGTAGGGGCTTTTCTTTTATGTGAAGAAGTTGATCACAGCTTACATCTTCTTTAAGAAAATCGTTTGAAAGTGATTTAACTGACAATATGACAAACGGAAATGTAAATAAAATTCATGCAGCAAAGAAAGTTGTGAATACATGAAGTCACTGCCAAAATGGATAGATGGAGGACATCGAATGGAGGTGTATTGCTTTTTGTCCTGCCCCGAGCATAAAGTTCCCTAGGGATGTCAAAACTGTTGGTTGAAACCAATTGAACTTATTAGAAGGGCTACCCAGGGATCAGAAAATTTTTCGTAGACACTCCTACTGTCTCGAACTTTACCTCAGTGGGGCATTTAAAATATTGACCATTGAACGTTGGTCAGCGAGTGTTTTCATTTTAAAAAACGTTATCGTATATGATTTGAAAGATTATTTCACGCTGATTAAGTTTTAGTAAAAAGCTATGCCCCTAAAATCAATAGTTTTTGTGTTATGTGTTAATAAAATGATTGAAGTAGAATTCTAGCATCAGATATATGCTCTTGTTATAGGTGCTATAATTAGTGGAATGCTTGACATGAGCATGAAATATCTGATCCAAAGGGCTAAAACACTGCTTTAGTTGAGTTATCAATGTCAATAGAGTTATTTACACTTTTGCTTGGCATTATCATGTGTGACGAATGACAATGGAGATGATGCCAATGCAACATGGTGCAGTATGATATAATCAAGTTGGAAATTAAGGGAAAGGTAAAAACAATACATTTCGTAAGCTATTAACCTGCGATCGGTGTTTGGTGGTGGTGGGGGGGGGCTGGCCGGAGTTACTAATAGTATACTAAAAGACCACAACCTCTCACCATCTGAATATGGATGCTGCCTTACAAGAAGAAAGGTGGAAGGAACTCGAATATAGATAGCACATGCAGTGGAATAGACAGAAGATTAATCAAATGACAGTAGAATATTCATGATCATGACTAGAAAGTGTTGGCATGGAGAAGAGGTCACCAATCTGTGGCCTCGGGCCAGATCTGGTTCTGGCTACAACCTAATTCACTTCCAATGTTTGTGGAAAGAGAGCATACACCTTTTAGTAAAGTACTACCTTAGCCCAGTGTTAACGCCTGTTTTACATTTTGCAGTTTTTGTTTTACATATTGCAGAGACAGTTTTCCACTGCAGCCCTATTACTAAGCAGCCCTATCGAAAATAAAACTCTATATTGCCTTAAATCCGGTCCCGGCAAGAATAGTTGATAATGATTTAGGCTCCAAATTCCAAAGATGTCGGTGACCCAGGTGTAGTGGAATGTGTGGTAATTTGAATAATGATAATGCAGCGCAGATTTAACTGCATGCGAACTCTGTCCAAATTTAGAGTGCATGAGGAAGCATTTGATTGCTACAATTTGTGTTCCAAGTCCTCGTTGTTAGAGATGCGATCCTAGAGCCCGGCAATAAACGATGCCTGCTTAGCAGGTCTGGGTGATCAGGAACGCCGGAGCAATAGTAGGGCTGAAGGAGCAGAAGTTTGGAAAAGGGTATTTGCACTGATGTTGACGTCATAATGACATCATATAAGATTAATCTTCACAATTATATACTTCCAACCATTGTTGCATTTTATGGCAAGTGATGAATTCCTGAGGATAGAAGGGCGTTGAGCTTGAGCAAAGAACGAATATAAGAAGAAAATGTGAAAAAATCATATCGGCGGACAGTATAAGAAAGGCACTTTTGCCCTCTGCCCCTAGTCTTCAAGGGTGGGGGGAGCTGCCCTCCGTCTCCCCCTCCGTGCTCCGGCGTCCCTGGTGGAGGGAAGAGTTTGCATTGCAAAATAAGGAAAGATCTCTTGGTTTCGTATACAACGACGTGTGTGATCCTATTTCAAGATTAGCACATCCATGCGTCAATTGAATTTTCCAATCAATAGGCCATGCTTTATTCAATTGTTGGGTGAATACTATTGAATTGTTCATAAAAACGAAGAAAGATTTATAAGTCCAGAAAAGAAATATATTATCAACAATACAAATCTAGAGATGTGGGAAGCAACACCGTGGGGCTAAATCGATAATACAATATTCTATAGAATTCATGAAATGGTTGTCTAATGTATCTGTAGATAGGAAAATTCTTGTAGTTCAAAGAAATCCCCCTCCAAAATGGAATCACTCATCCACGCCATATAGTTAATAGACCCCAATCACAAAAAGTTGAAAGTACTGTCATGTAATTACTGGTACACTTATCGTGAGGTCTGTTGGCGTATTGTGACCTAACATCAAAAGTGATCATGATGGAATCACGTGGTAAACTTCAAGCTAAGATATTTTGTTTTCCGCAAGAAATGTGTGACGTCTGGATCACTGGATGGGATTTGCTGAATATGGAATTTGCTGAATATGGACTCCAATCCGCTTTAAGGGATAATTGAAAAATATAGAGAGATTAGCTGACGGTAAGGTACATGCTGAGTTAGTAGCGACTCCCTCAACATTTTGTGTCCAAAAATTGCAATTTGGGTCCATAGACATAGAATTAGATTTGTCAATATGGTTTTGGTGAAGGAGAAAGATTATAAATGATAATATTTTTAAGATTAATTCTCCAATAGGATTGCTGATTAGTGGTACATAGCTAGCGGTAAAGGGTCATACATATATGACGTCGACAAAGAGGGAGGGGGGTTCACTGAGTTGTAGACTGTTTTAGACGATGCAGATGGGGAAGAGATGTATTTGAGAATGTAGATGTCCCTTTTCTACTCTCTATTTGTTACATGATTAAAATGAAATGCAAAATTAAGCGTAGCACTTCAGAGGCCTATCCATCAGGAGAACTCTCAACACATCATTTTGTGACCATTTCTGGGCTTTTCAGGTTACAAAGCAACAAATGTCAAGAGATTGAGGAGAAGAAAAATTTAGACTACATTTCCTGGGGATTTAGGGGTGTGACGCTTCCCAATATTGTCGTACCGTTCTTTGAATTCTAAAGTATCTTCGCAAAATATTTACTGTTAGTTTTAGTAATACGATTGCTTTTATAGTCAAGGCTTGAAGTTTCTATAACAAAAAGTACACTTCGAACATCGGAAAATAACGAAGGTGAGACATGGGGTGACTTCATTTTCACTGGCTGTGGTCCCCAGTACCTCTGAAAGGTGTAGTCATCTGCACTTTTCATTATCATACAGTCTCTCTCCAAAATCATCCTCTAAATTCGTCTGTGATGACGACATATCCTGCATTTGTTACTTATGTTACAAGCACCTTTAATAAGAGAAAGTTCATAAGAAAATGAGGCTCAAATAGCCGAAGTGTTACCAATTTCAGCTAGTTTATTTCTGTGCAAGTTAAGGAAAGTTCAAAAAATCTCAGCCTCAATTTCGGAAAAAGTTAAGAAAATTGGTTCTCTGGCACAATGATGATTTTCTTATAAAAAGCCGTGTATGCATCTACTGAATTATATTCATTATAACATATCAAATGTCTCAGTTGGTCGCTGTCATTATGTGTGTTGGGGAGGGAGAAGTAATTTAGACATCGTAGAAGAGGTGGTCTAAAGATTTAGACTATGTCCAACAAGGAGAGAGGGTAAAAATTGCAAATATTTTTAGATGTCATTATTGCATCTCTCCTAAGTGTGGCAAAATAGTCTTCTGGGAGTGCATTGGCTACCTAATAGTTGCATACCGATGATTCAATGATCGCAATTACTGCATTTACGTACACGTAATAATTTCGATCATTAGGTTGTAGGTATGGTTCCTTTAGGTAGCTAGCATAGTCCTAGATGACGATTTTGCAACCCCCGTCAGCTGGTTTGTTTCGTATGTCCTTTCTAGATCGCAATGAGGCCTTCCTCTCACCCTTCCTTATATTAAAATAACGTTACCACAGCACAAAAAAGCGGCAATATTCTTTTCACATACGAAAAGCTGTTTTTGTCCGACACTCATCAGATTATGAACACGTCGGATAGTGACCTAGAGGTTAACCGAAATATATATTCAGATGCGTTTAATGTGATAGGATCATAGAGATAATAGGACTAGAGAATTCGCTACATCACGTGATAGGGTCAACAATGTAAAAGCAAAAATGGTAGCGTAGTCAGGCAAAAGATCACTCGGAAACTACGTTCGCATTGCAAAAGCTTAACAAGCGTTTGAAAAATGATTAATGGGAATGTATATTGGAAATAGGTAATTATTTCCGTAATATTAACGTCTTGCGCTGCGAACAGTTACACACATAGATAGCCGAAAACACCAGGAACAGCTGAAATCCATATTTTTGTCTCATTGCACCAGTTAGTGCCTAACTCATACAAGGTTGAAGAAATCAAGGTAGAGGGGGAATAAGTTGATAGAGCTTTATTGTTCAGTTATATTGAGGATTACTGAGTGATTATTTGATGACAAAGGTATGCACATACAAGGCCAATGCAAGGATTTTGGTGAGTTGTTTTCCTGTTATAATATCCCTCCTCTAAGGAAAACCTGGAATTTTCTTGCATGTTCAGAACGTATAGAAGGGGATCTATCATATGGTATATGATTTCTATATATTAAGAGAGTATCAAATTCCTCATAACTGCCTGGATCACGTTAGCAAGGAATGATTTTGAGGATATGACAATCTTTAAAATCACATAAATGAAAAAGTTGAAATTAATGGCTATCCAGTGATATGCAAATGGGAGGGCATGATGCCCCAAAATCTAAGGAAAGTATCTAGGCACATCTCTGTGGCAATGTACTACAAAACTTTATGAGATTCAGAGAAAGGATATCCTAACTTTAGAATACAAGTTCAAAGATATCATGCTAGAAGGCCACTTCACAAAGTGAAAGTGGCTGTCCAAACTTTTTGTTTCTCATTAGCCACAGTAATCAATTGTCTTGGGTGCTGAAAGTAACAGTTTAGGGAAAGTAAGCCAATAGCTGAACTTATCATGATATTCAACAACTTATCCAATGTATTCAATCCAGAATAAGAGCATAGAGGTATTAAAACAATGCAAACTGCATCATAGAGAATATCCATTCTCCTCAGAAATCTTCATTTTGTGTTTATGATAACTTGAAAGCTATTTTGGATTCAATTGCCATCTTGAAGAGTGATGATCTGTTGTGCACAAATGGCTTGATCTCACATTCATAAAAAAGACTTAAATGTTCATAATCTGTTGCATCACTCTATCAATCAGTTGATAAACATCTCATCATTTAAGCTTCTGCATTACTATTCAAATTCTAGTGAAAGCTCCCTTTGAAACAAAGAATCTTCATTCTTTTACTGGCACAACGCTCCATTGAAAGCCATATTCTTGTTTCAAGCCTACGAGATGGCCATGTTACAATATTGATAGAGAGTGTTGCAGAATTGTATTAACAACCATTTCTCACAGGCTCAGCAGAATTTACGCTGACCACGTTATAAGACAAAGTAAACCTCCTAGGAGACAGATACTCAGAAATCAAATTTTATTAGATAAATAAGACAGACACTTTTAACTGTTGCAGGCCTTAAACTCATTCCTGAGACGGCATAGTTAGCTACTACTTTGAAAAGCTCTTTAACTTGAAAAGTATTTGCTACTAAATGAATCTTAGCCATACTCTTTAACCTTCATTACTGTTTGTTTTAAGTATAGATCGTAAATACCTTCAGCATATGAGGAACTTTGGTAGGGTATCCACAGCAACGCAGCAGCAATGTTCGATATTTAAGCCACCACGGTTAAGTCCACGGCTAATAAACGCAAAAGTTTCTCCAAAAAAGCATGAAAAACTCTTAGTCTCTCTACAAACCCATAATGTATTATAATATTCGTGAAAGAAGCAGCGGAAACATGATTTATTTCCTTTTGTGCGTCTAGTGTACACTAACTTTCAGCCTTACTAGGGCGCCATTATGGATTTGCATGGCAGGCCACTGTTTTTGTATACAATGGGATTAGCCAGTCAGCGCTCTAGTCCTATTAAATCTATGGATAGGATGCGTCTAATTGGCCCCAAGTGTGACCAACTAGGACCTATTATCATTCTTAACTGGAAGAGTCCCAATGAGAAAACCTCCTATCACATGTAACTTCATCTGGATACATACTTCAGTTAACCTTTAGGTCACTATCTGATGTTTTCATAATCTGTTGAGTGTTGGACCGCAAAAGCTTTTAGTATGTGAAAAGAATGTTGCCACTTTTTCGTTCTGTGGTAAAGTTCTGTAGTACCAACAAACTGTTTACTTTCCATTTTAACAATTTGAAGATGACTAACCCCCTCATGGAGTTCAACTGACAAATGTCCTTATATACATGGGCTAGGCAAGAGCGAATGCTGTCATTCTCAGGGCTGTGGTGTTTCCGCCTTGAAGTAATAAGCGGAGGACATAAGGTAGGTACTAATTAATTGTAGATGAGATGCTTCAAAACGGAACTTATGAAATGCTGCACGAACACCACCAGTAGATGAAGGCTTTGGTATAGTTTGCTGTGGCCGATGCACATCTGTCGGGAATGATACAACTCTCACAGGTCTGAAAGTGGAAAAGAGTTTCCAGAAATACTGCACAAATGAAAAATAATTTTCTGTATATGTATCATTTCCTGTAATAGATGTTTATGATTTGTAAATGACATTTTTGCAGCTACTTGAGACACATTCTACATTTTGGTGCAAATCTTGTAAATATTAGCCATATTTTACGTAGCTGGCATAAAAAAAACTATGAATTTCCTCATGTTTAAGAGCATGCTTCCTTATTAGAAGCTGATCAGCATGTAATTGTCTTTCGCATGCTACTTTCTTTCTAGTAAAACAGAATTTTGCTTAGAAGTATATTCTCTCTTTTCACAAGCATTGGGGCTGAATTACGATGCTGCCAGGACCTGATCTGACTCCGGAACTACAAATTGGTGACCTCTGCTCTATGCCAACATTTCTTGGTCATGATCATGAAGATTCTGCTGTATTTTGAAGATTCTACTGTCTATTCCACTGCATACGCTACCTCTTTTCCGCCTTCTTCTTGTACTACAGCATCGAAATTCAGGTGGTGAGAGGATGTGGTCTTCTAGCGTACTATTAAATTCCAGTAGATGAATGGAGCAGTAGTTGGTTTATACTCTAACAAAATGCTGTATTGAAGTTGAAAAAGAGGAAATACAATTCATACTTAGAAGTCATGAATTCTAGCGATAACCTTAATGTGCAAAGAAACAAAAACTTTGATGCATCATATTATGTGAATAATAAAGCTATGCAGAATAAGTTTAACAGCGTTTCCTTGCTTCATGCATGCAACGGATATAAATTCAAGGTCAATTTATAAAAGATAGTAAGTGACAAGCTGCTATGGAAACTAAGTAAGCATCCAATGAATAAAAACTTGAAACTACAAAAACGTTGATACTTCATATCATATGAATAATAAAGCTATGCAAAAACAGTTTAAAAGCTTCTACTTGCTTCATGCTTGCAAAGAGTGTAAAGTCAAGGTCAATTTATAATAGAAATTAATTGATAAGCTGCTATGGAAACTTTGCAAGCATCCAATCAATGACATAGTATTCATACCGACAGTTGCCCATGAACATGGGATATTTGATTTCTGATTCTCAGAGATACAGATGTGATACGATTTCTTGTAGACAAATTATTCACACATTTGAATTGAACTTTCAGCCAAGGGGAAGAGAAATACGATATCAGACACTACAAGGATTAACTCATAATTGGTAGGAAAATGAAATGAAACTCAGTAATCTCAATTTTTGATAAAGAGCTATTGCACGATAGAGATTTATGTGCTTGAGTCTCCTGAGATCTAAACACTAAGTATTACTTAGCCATGTCTCTGGCAACGTAGCAGTTCTTTTACAGCGTCCCGAAACACTCTTATCCTAAAGCAGTATACTATAGGATTAAGAACAGAATTAAGTGAAGACAGGAAATTGAAAACTAAAACTAAGACGGGAAAGAAGAGGAAGGACTTTCGAAGTCTTGCTCTCGACAAGAGAATATAAAAAACAATTCCAGGTATTTTACAGAACAAATACATTATTACTAAACCTATTACAATGCGGTATCTGGCTGTATCGCTTTTATGCCTCTCATTAACATGCCTTTCAATAGAAATTACTTCTCTTCTGTGTCTAGCAATGACTCTCAATATTTTCCAGTTGCAATACATAAGAATCAATATGGTAGCAATGTATATAAAACTGTAAATCAGTAACCTAGAATTTGTAGTATATTGTTTGTCTAAAATGAGGGATATCGTGATACAAACAGAATAAAGTAAAAGCATAGACACCGAAATGATTGAATAACGCTTGATTGTGGCATACTGCAAGTACCAAAACGGATGGCAAATTGCAACGTACCGATCAAGGTTTACCAACACGATAAACAAAGACGACAGTCCACTTAATGCATTCAGCGCTCTTGTAGCGGCAACAGATATGTCAATGTATTCAACATAGCGAAGAGCAATTAAAACAAGGAACAAAAGTATGCCTATTAGTAAGTCACTGCAACATAAACATCCCAAGATTGTATTTGACGGAGTATGTAGTGATGATTTCTTTACCAATGCCACCATAAAGCAGCCATTGAGGAGAATAATGGAAATCGAGGTGATAATTTCAATTGCGAAATGTATTTCACTAAATGTTGTTAAAAGCGCCATTTCAAAGCCGTATGACTTCTTCGACAATCGTATTTAATAGGAACTTGTTGTAGCTCTGAAGCAGTTCACGAAGAGTCTTGTGCTTCTAAACACTGTGCTAAAACAACTAAGGCTCAGAATTCTACCATGCAAAGTAGTACTTCACAAACTGCTGAAAAATTTCTTTGTATGTTCCATCAGAACAAGACTTCCCAAGGCTTCCTCATGACGTCGGTAGTTATGATTATTGATTGCACAGAAATAAACAAGAAATCTACTAGTAAGAATAGGGACACCTAAAGATATCTTTGATTTGAACTTCGCCTTTAGTGCAGCTTCTAGAGGCGATTAAATACATGTTGAATATTTTTCCTTCCTATGCAGTCATATCAAAAACTTACAAAAGAGCGACATGTGTGTTCCTTGTCCTATGTAAGCATTAGAGTATTTTTCGTATTCAAAACAAGAAGAGAATCGTCAAATATTAGACAATTGCGGATTTTAATATTCATTTGTATAGTACCATGCAATTAACTGTCATATCGAAAAAAGCATTGCATAAATTGCGAATAAATTTGCATTTTTCCCACTTCTAATGTTCCCTCAATATTAGCTGAATGAAAATGATGAAAAATTGGTTTAACCTTCTTCTTTTGAAAACGATTGCTGAATCAGCTGCCAAATTAAAATGGAAATCTGTTTACTAGGAGCTTAAAGTGCTGATTGATTGGATGTATTCTGCACATGAGTGCAAATATTGAAATTTAAAGTACTAGCAATATGTGAGTTATTTCAAATTAAGTTCATTTAATGAATAAATATGTTTTAGCTGAGAGTAGAAAAGAACTTTAAAGTAAATAGAAGTTTACAAGCTATTTTTTGTGGTTAGAAATAAAATGGCTGTTGCCATGACAGAAAAATAGCAATTAACGTTATTCAGGAGCTTTTTCTTTGAAAACAATTGCATTTATCACGAACTATCTCAATCAGTGAATCTTGATTAGAGTTTGTAAGTCATTATGGTTTACTTATAATGTACCTAAATTACAAAAAATAGACAGGGAAATTGTTTCCAAAATTAATCAAAGGTTTTGACAAAATCAATTTGTGTAGCTTCATTTGTTAAAGGCTGAGGATATAAAAATGAATTTTTTAAAATTGATTTGAAGGGATGAAAAACCTGTTAAATTGAACTACTCTTTGTATTGTAAATAAATATGCATTTTATACTTTCTGAAAGGGGGAGTTGAATTCAGTTGTTTATAGGAGTCTTTCTTTTATACGAAGATGTTGATCATATGGAGTTAGATTTGGATTAGACATTGAGTTAGATTTGTCAATATGGTTTTGGTGAAGGAGAAAGATTATAAATGATAATATTTTTAAGATTAATTCTCCAATGGGATTGTTGATTAGTTGTACACCACTAGCGGTAAGGGGTCATACATATATGAAGTCGAGAAAGAGAGGGGCTCACTGAGTTGTAGACTTTTTTAGTCGATGCAGATGGGGAAGAGGTATTTGAGAATTTAGACGTCCCTTTTCTACTCTCTATCTCTTTCATGATTAACATGAAATGCAAATTTAAGCGTAGCACTTCAGAGGCCCATCCATCACGAGAACTCTCAACATATCACTTTGTGACCATTTCTGAGCTTTTCAGGTTACAAAGCAACAAATGTCAAGAGATTGAGGAAAAGGGAAATTTAGACTACATTTCCTGGGGATTTAGGGGGTGTGAAGCTTCCCAATATTGTCGTACCGTTCAGTAAATTCTAAAATATCTTCGCAAAACATTTACTGTGCTTTGCAGTATTAGGATTGCTTTTATAGTCAAGGCTTGAAGTTTCTATAGCAAAAGGCACATTTCTAAGATTTAACAATAACGAAGGTGAGAATTGGGGCGACTTCATTTTCAATGGGTGTGGTCCCCAGGATCTCTGAAGGGTGTGGCATCTGCACCTTTCATTATTATACAGCCTCTCAAAAAGCTTCTTCTAAATCCGTCTGTGATGACGACATATTCTGCATTTGTTACTTATGTTACAAGCACTTGTAATAAGAAAGAGCTCATAAGAAAATGAGGCTGAAATGGACAAAGTCTTGCTAATATTAGCCAGTTTATATCTGTGCAAGTTAAGGAAAGTTCAAAAAATTTCAGCCTCAAGTTCGGGAAAAGTTAACAAAAATTGGTTCTCTGGCACAATGATGATTTTCTTATAAGAAGTCGTGTATGCATCTGCTGATTTACAGTCATTATAACATACCACATGTCTCAGTTGGTCGCTTCCATTATGTGTGTTGGGGAGGGGGTAAAATAATTTAGACATCGTTGGGAAGGGGGTTCAAAGATTTAGACAATGTCCAACAAGGAGAGAGGGTACAAATTGCGAATATTTGTAGACGTCATATATGTATCTCTCCTCAGGGTGGCAAAATCGTCATCTAGGAGTGCATTGGCTACCTAATAGTTGCATGCCGATAATTCAATGATTGCAATTACTACATTTACGTGCACGTAATAATTTCGATCATTAGGTTGTAGGAGTGATTCTTTGAAGTAGCTAGGATAGTCCTAGATGACGATTTTGCAACCCCTATCAGCTGGTTTGTTTAGTATGTCCTTTCTAGATCGCAATGAGGCCTACCTCTCACCCTTCCTGATATTGACATTGGTTTACCGTAATTGAAAAAACTCTCACAGGTCTGAAAATGGGAAAGAGTTTCCAGAGATACTGCAAAAATGCAAAAATGATTTTCTGTATATGCAGCTTTTCCTGTAATAGATGTTTATGATTTGTAAATGACATTTTTGTAGCTACTGGAGACACCATGTACTTTTTTGTGCAAACCTGGTAAATATTAGCCTTATTTTACCTAGTTGGCATAAAAAACTATGAATTTTCTCATGTTTAAGAGCATGCTTCCTTATTAGAAGCTGATCAGCATGTAATTGTCTTTCACATGCTACATTCTTTTTAGTAAAACAGAATTTTACCTAAAAGTATACTCTCTCTTTCCACAAGCACTGGAGCTGAATTAGGTTCTGCCAGGGCCTGATCTGGCTCGAGAACTACAAATTGGTGACCTCTGCTCTATGCCAACATTTCTTGGTCATGTTTATGAAGATTTTACTGTCTTTTGATTAATCTACTGTCTATTCCAATGCATACGCTGTTTATTTTCTGCGTTCTTCTTGCACCACAACAATTATAGTCAGATGGTGAGAAGCTGTGGTCTTCTAGCGTACTATTAAATTCCAGTAGATGAATGGACCAGTATTTGGTTTATACTCTAACAAAATGCTGCATTGAAGTTGAAAAGGGAGAAATACAATTCATACTTAGAAGCATGAAATCTAGCGATAACGTTAGTGTGCAAAATTAAAAAAACTTTGATGCATCATATTATATGAATAATAATTCAATGATGATAATGATTTCTTGTAAACAAATAATTCACATATTTGAATTGAACTTTCAGCCTAGGGGAAGAGAAATACGAAGCCATAAACTACAAGGATTAAATCAAAGCTGGTAGGAAAATGAAAAGAAACTCAGTAATCTCAATTGTTGATAAAGAGATATTGCACGATAGAGCTTTATGTGCTTGAGTCTCATGAGATCTAAACACTAAGTATTACTTAGCCATGTCTCTGGCAACGTAGCACTTCTTTTATAGCGTCCCGAAACACTCTTATCCTAAAGCAGTATACTATAGGATCAAGAACAGAATTAAGTAAAGTCAGGAAATTGAAAACTAAAGCTAAGATGAAAAGGGAGATGAAGGTTATTTGAAATCTTGCTCTCATCAAAGGAATATAAAAAATACGTCCAGGCACTTTACAGAACAAATACATTACTACTAAAACTATCACAATGCGGTATCTGGCTGTATCGCTATTATGCCTTTCACCAACATGCCTTTCAATAGAAGCTACCTCTCGTCTGTGTCTAGCAATGACTCTCAATATTTTCCAGTTGCAATACATAAGAATCAATATGGTAGCAATATATATAGAACTGTAAATCACTAACCGAGAAGTTTTAGTATATCCTTTGTCTAACATAACGGATATCGTGATACAAACGGAATAAAGTAATAGCATAGACACCGACACGATTGAATAACGCTTGATTGTGGCATACTGCAAGTACCAATATGGGTGGCAAATTGCAATGTACCGATCAAGGTTTACCAACACGATAAACAAAGACGACAATCCACTAATTGCACACAGCGCTCTTGCAGTGGCAATAGATACGTCAATGCTTTCAACATATCGAAGGGCAGCAAAACCAAGGAACAAAGGGATGCCTATTATTAAGTCACTGCAGCTTAAGCATCCCAAAATTGAATTTGATGGAGTATGTAATGATGATTTCTTTATCAATGCCACCATAAAGCAACCGTTGAGGAGTATAATGGAAATCGAGATGATAATTTCAATTGCGTAATATATTTCAAAAAGTGTTGTTAAAAGCCCCATTTGAAAGCCGTATGACTTCTTCGACAATCGTATTAAATATGAACTTGTTGTAGCTATGACACAGTTCAAGAAGATTCTTGTGCTTCTGAACACTGAGCTAAAGCAACTAAGGCTCAGAATTCTACCATGGAAAGTAGTACTTTAGAAACTGCTGAAAAATTTCTTTGTATGTTCCATGAAACAAGACTTCCCAAGGTGTCATCATGACGTTGGTAGTTATAATTATTGCTTTCAAAAAAAAAACGACTTTTACTAGGAAGTATAGCGACCTCTAAAGAAGTTTTGATTTGAACTTCGCCTGATTATTTATTCCACACGAATAAAGACGTCTTTAAGTAGGAAGAATAGGGACCCCTTGACGAGATTTTCAGTTTGAACTTTGAATTTAGTGCAGCTTCTAGAGGCGATTGCAAACCTGTCAAATAGTTTTTACCTTCCTATGCAGTCGTAGCAAAAACTTGCAGAAGAGCGACAACATGTGTTTTATTTTTCCCATGTAAGCATTAGATTTTTGTCGGCATTCAACACAAGAAGAGAATCGTCATATATTAGTAAATTGTGGATCATAATATTCATTTTTATAGTACCATGCAAATAACTGTCATTTCGAAGAAGGCATTTCACAAATTGTGAATAAATTTGCATTTCCTCCACTTGCAGATTTCTTAAGACTTGCCTGACTTGCATTGGTCACTACATATTAGCTGAGTGAAAACGATGAAAAATTGATTTAACCGACTGCTTTTGAAAACGATTGTTGAATCAGCTGGCAAATTAGTATGGAATTCTGATTGCTAGGAGATTAACATGCTGATTAATTCGATGCATTCTGTACATGAGTGCAAATATTGAAATTTAAAGTACTAGCAATATGCGAGTTAATTCAAATTAAGTTCATTTTATGAATAAATGTCTTTTGCTTCAGAGCAGAAAAAGAACTTCAAAGTAAATAGAAGTTTACAAACTACCTTTTGTGGTTAGAAATAACATGGCTGCTGCCATAACAGAAAATAGCAATTAGCCTTATTTAGGAGAATTTTCTTTGTAAAAAATTACATTTATCACAAGCTTCCCTAGGAAATTAACTATCTTAATCGGTGCATCTTGAATAGAGTTTTTAAGTCATTGTAGTTCATCTATAATGTACCCAAATTACAAAAAATAGACAGGGAATTTTTTCCAAAATTAATGAAAGGTTCTGATAAAATCATTTTGTTTAGCTTCATTTATTAAATGCTGAGGTTATAAAAAATAAATTGTTTTGAATTGAATTGAAGGATGAAAAGCCATTTAAAGTGAGCTACTCTATATAATATGAAAAACATACTTTCATATTATATAGAGTAGCTTCATAAGGCATTTTATACTTTCTGAAAGAGGGAGTTGAATTCAGGTGCTTGTAGGGGTTTTTCTTTTATACAAAGAAGTTGATCACAGCTTACATCTTCTGTAAGAAAATCGTTTGAAAGTGATTTAACTGACAATATGACAAATGGAAAGTTAAGTAAAATTCATGTAGCAAAGAAAGTTGTGAATACATGAAGTCACTGCCAAAATGGATAGATGGAGGACATCGAATGGAGGTGTATTGCCTTTTGTCCTGCCCCGAGCATAAAGTTCCGTAGGGATGTCAAAACTTTCGGTTGAAACCAATTGAACTTATTAGAAGGGCTACTTAGGGATCAGAAAATCTTTCGTAGACGCTCCAATTGTCTCGAACTTTACCTCAGTGGGGCATATATAATTGACCATTGAGCTCTGGTCAGCGACTTTTTTTGTCCAAAAACGTTATCGTATCTGATTTGAAAGATTATTTGATGCTGATTAACTTTTAGTAAAAAGCTATGCCCCTAAAATCAGTAGTTTTTGCGTTACGTGTCAAAAACTGATTGAAGTACATTCTAGTGTCACAGATATGCTCTTGTTATAGGTGCTATAATTAGTGGAATGCTTGACATGAGCATGAAATATCTGATCCAAAGGGCTAAAGCGCTGTGTGAGTTGAGTTATCAATATCAATATAGTTATTTACACTTTTGCTTGAAAATATCATGTGTGGCAAATGGCAATGGAGATGATGCCAATGCAACATGGTGCAGTATGATATAATCAATTTGGAAATCAGGGGAAAGGTAAAAACAATACATTTCGTAAGCTATTAACCTGCGATCAGTGTTTGGTGATGGGGGCGAGGGGGGCTGGGCGGAAATACTTATAGTATGCTAGAAGACCACAACCTCTCACCATGTGAATATTGATGCTTCTTACAAGAAGAAGGGTGGAAGGAACTTGAAAAATAGGTAGCTTATGCAGTGGAATAGACAGAAGATTAATCAACTGACATTAGAATATTCATGATCATGACTAGAAAGTGTTGGCATGGAGAAGAGGTCACCAATCTGTGGCCCCGGGCCAGGTCTGGTTCTGGCTACAAGCTAATTCAGCTCCAATGTTTATGGAAAGAGAGCATACACCTTTTAGTAAAATACTACCTTAGCCCAGTGTTGACGCCTGTTTTACATTTTACAGTTTTTGTTTTACATATTGCAGAGATAGTTCTCCACTGTAGCCCTAATACTAAGCAACCCTATCGAAAATAAAACTCTATATTGCCTTAAATCCGGTCCCGGCAAGAATAGTTGATAATGATTTTGGCTCCAAATTCCAAGGAGGTCGGTGACCCAGGTGTAGTGGAATGTATAGTAATTGTAATAATGATAATGCAGTGCAGAATTGACTGCATGCGAACTCTGTCCTGATTTAGAGTGCATGAGGAAGCATTTGATTGCTACAATTTGTGTTCCAAGTACTCGCTGCTAGAGGTGGGATCCTAGAGCCAAACAATAATCGATGCCTGCTTAGCAGGTCTGGGTGAGCAGGAACGCCGGAACAATAGTAGGGCAGAAGGAGCCGAAGTTTGGAAAAGGGTATTTGCACTGATGTTGACGTCATAATGACATCATATAAGATTAATCTTCACAATTATATACTTCCAACCATTGTTGCATTTTATGGCAAGTGATGAATTCCTGAGGATAGAAGGGCGTCGAGGCTGAGAGAAGAACGAATATAAGAAGAAAATGTGAAAAAATCATATCGGCGGACAGCATAAGAAGAGCACTTTTGCCCTCTGCACCTACTCTTCAAGGGCGTGGGCGCTCCCCTCCTTGCCCTCTTGCTCCGACGTCCCGGAAGGGAAGAATTTGAATCCCAAAAGAAAGATAGATCTGTTCATGTCTTATGCATCGAAGTGTGTGATTCTATTTCAAGATCAGCACATCCATACATCCATTGAATTTTCCAATCAATAGGCCATAGTTTATGCAATTGTTGGGTGAATACTATTGGTGTGGTCATAAAAACGAAGAAAGATTTCATAAGTCCAGAAAAGGACTATATTATCAACAATATAAATCTAGAGATGTGGGAAGCTACACCTTGGGGCTGAATCGATAATACGATATTCTATAGAATTCATGAAAAATTTTCTATTGGTTGTCTCATGTATCTGTTGATAGGAACGGTCTTGTATTTCAAAGAAATTCCCCTCCAAAATGAAATGACTGATCCACTCCATATGGTTAATAGGCCCCAATCACAAAAAGTTGAAAGTGCTGTCATGTAGTTATTGGTACACTTATCGTGAGGTCTGTTGGTGTATTGTGACCTAAAATCAAAAGTGATCATGATAGAGTCGCGTGGTAAACTTCCAGCTGAAATATTTTGCTTTCCGAAAGAAATGTGTGACGTTTGGATTACTAGATGGGGTCTGCTGGATTTGGATTCCAATCAGTTTTAACGGATAATCGAAAAATATAGAGAAATTAGCTGACGGTAAGGCACATGCTGAGTTAGTAGGGACTTGGCTGTCAGCCACTCCCTCAACAATTTTTGTCCAAAAATTGCAATTTGGGTCCATAGACATGGAATTAGATTTGTCAATATGGTTTTGGTGAAGGAGAAAGATTATAAATGATAATATGTTAAAGATTAATTCTCCAATGGGATTGTTGATTAGTTGTACACCAACATCGGTAAGGGGTCATACATATATGACATCGACAATGAGGGGGGTTCACTGAGGTTTCGACTTTTTTAGATGATGCAGATGGGGAGGAGGTGTTTGAAAATGTAGACGTCCCTTTTCTACATTACATTTTCTGCATGATTAAAATGAATGCAAATTTAAGCGTAGCACTTCAGAGGCCCATCCATCACGAGAACTCTCAACGTATATTATGGGACAATTTCTGAGCTTTTCATGTTACAAAGCAGCAAATTTCAAGAGATTGAGGAAAAGAAACATTTAGACAGCATTTCCCTTGGGGCTTAGGGAATGTAACGCTTCCCAATATTGTCATACCGTTCGGTAAATTCTACAATATCTTCGTAGAATATTTTCTTTATTTTGTAGAAATAGTATTGCTGTTATAGTCAAGGATTGAAGTTTCTATAGCAAAAAGCACATTTCTAAGATTAGACAATACCACAGGCGAAAGATGTGGGTGTCTTCACTTACAATGAGTGTGGTCCCCTGCACTTTATATAATCATGCATCCCCTCTCAAAAATCATATTCTAAATCTGTCTGTGATGACGACATGCATTTGTTACTTATGTTACAGGATTTTTTAAAAAGAAAATGTTCATAAGAAAATGAAGCTCAAATGGTCAAAGTGTTACCAATTTTAGCCAGTCTATTTCTGTGCAAGTTAAGAAAAGTTCAAAAAATCTCAGCCTCAATTTCGAAAAAGGTTAGAAAATTGATGCTTTGGCAAAATGATGGTTTTCTAATAAAAAAAGTATATGCATCTACTGAATTATATTCATTATAACATATCAAATGTCTTAGTTGGTCGAATGCATTATGCGTGTTGGGAAGGGTAAAATAATTTAGACGTTTTAGGAGAGGTGGTCTAAAGATTTAGACAATGCCCAACAAGGAGAGAGGGTAAAAATTGTGAATATGTTTAGATTTCATTATTGCATCTCTCCTAAGTGTGGCAAAATCGTCTTCTGGGAGTGCATTGGCTACCTAATAGCTGCATACCGATGATTCAATGATCGCATTTACTACCTTACGCACACTTAATAATTTTGATCATTAGGTTGTCGGTATGGTTCCTTTACGTAGCTAGAATAGTCCTAGATGACGATTTTGCAACCCCTATCAGATGGTTTGTTTCGTATGTCCTTTCTAGATCGCAATGAGGCCTACCTCTCACCCTTCCTGTTATTGACATAGGTTTACCGTAATTGGAAAATTTGAAGATGACTGATCCCCTCATGGAGTTCACATGACAAATGTCCTTATATACATGGGCTAGGCAAGAGCGAATGCTGTCATTCTCAGTGCTGTGGAGTCTCCGCATTGAAGTAATAAGCGGAGGACATAAGGTAGTTATTATTTAATTGTAGACGAGATGCTTCAAAACGGAACTTATGAAATGCTGCACGAACACCACGAGTAGATGAAGGCTTTGGTATAGTATTGGTATGGCCGATAATAATAATAATAATAATAATCTATATTTATACAGGATAAAAACTTGGTCAGCTTGCTAAGAAGCTGCTATCAGTCAAGGTCCTGTTAAAAATTAAAGGTTAAAGAAATTAAAGATATCAAATTTAAAAAAGAAAAAAGAAAAAACATCCATAGAATACATATTTAAAAGTTAAATTCACTGTCAAGTTGATCGCATTGTCTCTTGAAATTCATTATAGACTGTTCTTGTTTCAGCGCATCAGGTAGTTTGTTATCTCATCTCATGCCCATCTCTCGGGAATGATACAACTCTAACAGGTCTGAAAGTGGTAAAGAGCTTCCAGAGATACCGTAAAATTGCAAAAATGATTTTCTGTATATGCAGCTTTTCCTGTAATAGATTGTTATGATTTTTAAATGAAATTTTTGCAGCTACTTGAGACACGCTCTACTTTTTTGTGCAAGTCTTGTAAATATTTTACGTAGCTGGCATAAAATAACTATGAATTTCCTCATTTTTAAGAGCATGTTTCCTTATTAGAAGCTGATCAGCATATAATTGTCTTTCACATTGTACCTTCTTTCTAGTAAAGCAGCATTTTACTTAAAAGTACATTCTCTCTTTCCACAAGCACTGGAGGTAAATTAGGTAGTTGCCAGGGCCTGATCTGGCTCGAGAACTACAAATTGGTGACTTGTGCTCTATGCCAGCATTTCGTGATCATGATCATGATCATCTCTACTGTCTTTTGATTATTCTACTGTCTATTCCACTGCATACGCTACCTCTTTTCCGCCTTCTTCTTGTACCACAGCATCTGTATTCAGATGGTGAGGGGCTGTGGTCTTCTAACGTACTATTAAATTCCAGTAGATGAATGGAGAAGTATTTTATTTATACTCTAACAAAATGCTGCATTGAAGTTGAAAAAGAAGAAATACAATTCATACTTCGAAGTCATGAATTCTAGGAATAACCTTGGTGTGCAAAAACTACAAAAATTTTGATGCTTCATATCATATGAATAATAAAGCAATGTAAAAAGTTTAAAAGCTTTTATTTGCTTCATGCTTGCAACGGGTGTAAAGTCAAGGTCAATTTATAATAGACATCAAATGATAAGCTGCTATGGAAACTATGTAAGCATCCAATAACTGAAGGAGTGTTCATACCAAAAGTTGCCAATGAATATTGGATATTTGATTTCTGATTCTCAGAGATACAGCTGTGATAAGATGCCTTGTAGACAAATAATTCACACATTTGAATTGAACTTTCAGCCAAAAGGAAAAGAAATCCGAAGCCATACACTATAAGGATTATCTCATCATTGGTAGGAGAATGAAGAGGAACTCAGTAATCTGAATGTTTTGATAAAGAGCTACTGCGCGATAAAGCTTTATGTGCTTGAGTCTGATGACATCTAAAAAGTAAGTATTACTTAGCCATGTCTCTGGCAAAGTAGTACTTCTTTTACAGCGTCCCGAAGCACTCTTATTCTAAAGCAGTATAGTATTGGATTAAGAGCACAATTAAGTAAAGATAGGAATTCGAAAACTAAACCTAAGACGTATAAGGACATTTTAAATCTTGTTCTCGAAACAAAAATGTATAGAATAATTCCAGGCATTTTATAGCAAAAATACATAATTACTAAAGCTATTACAACGTGGTATCTGGCTGTATCGCTATCATGAATTTCACCACCATGACTTCCACCATGCCTTTCAATAGAATCTACCTCTCGTCTGTGTCTAGAAATAACTCTCAATATTTTCCAGTTGCAATACATTAGAATCAATATGGTAGCAATATATATAGAACTGTAAATCACTAACCGAGAAGTTTTAGTATATCCTTTGTCTAACATAACGGATATCGTGATACAAACGGAATAAAGTAATAGCATAGACACCGACACGATTGAATAACGCTTGATTGTGGCATACTGCAAGTACCAATATGGGTGGCAAATTGCAAAGTACCGATCAAGGTTTACCAACACGATAAACAAAGATGACAGTCCAATTAATGCAGTCAGCACTGTTGCAAGGATAATATATACGTCCCTGCTGTCAGCATAGTGAAAAGCAATTAAATAAGGGAACGAAAATATGCCTATTAGTAAGTCATTGCAACATAAACATCCCAAAATTGTATTTGATGGAGTATGTAGTGATGATTTCTTTACTAATGCCACAATAAAGCAACCGTTGAGCAGTATAGTGGAAATCGAGATGATAACTTCAATTGCAAACACTATTTCAATTATTGTTGTAAAAAGCCCCATCTCACAGCCATATGACTTCTTCGACATGTAACAGGATCGTGTTGTTACTCTGAAGCAGTTGAAGAAGAGTCTTGTGCTTCTAAACTCTGAGCTAAAACAACTAAGGCTCAGAATTCTACCATGCAAAGTAGTTCTTTACAAACTGCTGGAAAATTTCTTTGTATGTTCCATCAAAACAAGACTTCCCAAGGTTTCATCATGGCGTCGATAGTTATAATTATTGATTTTACACGAATAAATAAGCCTTTTACTAGGAAGAATAGCGACCCCTAAAGAGGTTTTTCATTTGAACTTTGCCTTTATTGCAGTTTCCAGAAGTGAGTGCAAACATGTTGAATAGTTTTCCTTCCTATGTAGTCATATCAAAAACTTGCAGAAGAGCGACAACATGTGTTTTATTTTTCCCATGTAAGCATTAGATTTTTGTCGGCATTCAACACAAGAAGAGAATCGTCATATATTAGTAAATTGTCGATCTTAATATTCATTTTCATAGTACGATGCAATTAACTGTCATTTCGAAAAAGGCATTTCACAAATTGTGAATAAATTTGCATTTTCCCATTTCTATTGTTCCTTAAATATTAGCTATGTAAAAACGATGAAGCATTGATTAAACTTTATGCTTTAAAACGATTGCTTAATCACCTGGCAAAAGAATTCTGCTTGCTAGGAGCTAAAAATGCTGTTTAATTCGATGTATTGTGTACATGAGTGCAAATATTGAAATTTAAAGCACTAGCAATATGTGAGTTAACTCAAATTAAGCTCTGTTAATGAATGCATGTCTTTTACCTGAGAGCAGAAAAAGAACTTCAAAGTAAATAGAAGTTTACAAACTACTTTTTGTGGTTAGAAATAAAATGGCTGCTGCCATGACACAAAAATAGCAATTATTGTTATGATGGAGCTTTTTGTTTGTAAAAGATTACATTTATCACAAGCTTCCCTAGGAAATGAACTATCTCAATCGGTGCATCTTGATTAGAGTTTGTAAGTCATTATAGTTTACTTATAATGTACCTAAATTAAAAAAAAACAGGGGTATTTTCTCCAGAATTAATCAAAGTTTCGACAAGATGATGTTGTGTAGCTTCATTTATTAAAGGTTGAGGTATTAAAAAATGAATTTTTGTTTGAATTGATTTGAAAGGGCAAAAACCATTTAGTTTGAACTACTCCTTATAATATGAACAAGTAGGCAATTTATACTTTCTGAATGGTGGGGGTTGAATTCAGTTGGTTACAAGAGGTCCTCTTTTATAGGAAGAAGTTCATCACAGATTACATCTTCTTTAAGAAAATCGGTTGAAAATGATTTAACTGACAATATGACAAACGCAAACTTCAGTAAAAGTCATGCAGCACAGAAGGTTGTGAATACATGAAGTCACAGCCAAAATTGATAAAAGAAGGGCATCAACTGGAGGTGCAATGCTCTTAGTCCTTCCCTTAGCATATAGTTTCGCGAGGACTTCAAACCTGACAGACGAAACCAATTGAACTTATTAGAAGGGATACCCAGGGATCGGAAAATCTTTCGTAGACACTCCTATTGTCTCGAACTTTACCTCAGTGGGGCAGTTAAAATCTTGACCATTGAACCATGGTCTGCGAATATTTTTGTCAAACAGCGTTATCGTATATGATTTGAAAGATTATTTGATGCTGATTAACTTTTAGTAAAATGATGTGCCCCTAAAATCAATAGTTTTGCGTTATTTGTCAATAAAGTGATTGAAGTAGAATTCTAGTGTCACATATATGACCTTCTTATTGGTGCTATAATTAGTGGCATGCTTGACATGAGCATGAAATATCTGATCCAAAGGGCTAAAAAGCTGTTTGTAATGAGTTATCAATAGCAATATAGTTATTTACACTTTAACTTGACATTATCATGTGTGACGAATGGCAATGGAGATGAGGCCAATGAAACATGGTGCAGTATGATATAATCAATTTGGAAATCAGGGGAAAGGTAAAAACAATACAGTTCGTAAGCTATTAACCTGCGATCAGTGTTTGGTGCTTTGGGGGGGGGGTGGAATTACTAATAGTATGCTAGAAGACCACAAAACCTCACCATCTGAATATGGATGCTGTCTTAAAAGAAGAAGGGTGGAAGGAACTCGAAAAATAGGTAGCGTATGCAATGGAATAGACAGAAGAATAGTCAAATGACATTAGAATATTCATGATCATGACTAGAAAGTGTTGGCATGGAGAAGAGGTCACCAATCTGTGGCCCCGGGGCCAGATCTGGTTCTGGCTTCAACCTAATTCAGCTCCAGTGTTTGTAGAAAGAGAGCATACACCTTTTAGTAAAATACTACCTTAGCCCAGTGTTGACGCCTGTTTTACATTTTACAGTTTTTGTTTTACATATTGCAGAGATAGTTCTCCACTGCAGCCCTAATACTAAGCAACACTATCGAAAATAAAACTCTATGTTGCCTTAAATCTGGTCCCGGCAAGAATAGTTAATAATGATTTTGGCTCCAAATTCCAAGGAGGTCGGTGACCCAGGTGTAGTGGAACGTATAATAATTGTAATAATGATAATGCAGTGCAGATCTGACTGCATGCGAACTCCGAACAGAAGGAGCAGAAGTTTGGAAAAGGGTATTTGCACTGATTATGACGTCATAATGACGTCATATAAGATTAATCTTCACAATTATATACTTCCAGCCATTGCTGCATATTATGGCAAGCGATGAATTCCTGAGGATAGAATGGCGTCGGGTCTTAGAGAAGAACGAATGTAAGAAGAAAATCTGAAAAAATAATGTAAGAGGACAGCATAAGAAGGGCAATTTTTCCTCCTTCCTATACTCTTCAAGGACGGGGGCTATGCCCTCCTCCTCCCCCGTGCTCCGACGTCCAGGAGGGGAAGAGTTTGAATCACAAAAGAAAGAAAGATCTGTTCATGTCTTTTGTAACGAAGTGTGTGATCCTGTTTCAAGACCAGCACATCCATGCATTCATTGAATTTTCCAGTGAATAGGCCATACTTTATGCAATTGTTGGGTGAATACTATTGATAAGTTCATAAACACACAGAAAGATGTCATAAGTTCAGAAAGGAAATGTTTTATCAACAATATAAATCTAGAGATGTGGGAAGCTACACCTTGGGGCTGAATCGATAATACGATATTCTATAGAATTCATGACAAATTATCTATTGGTTGTCTCATGTATCTGTTAATAGGAACGGTCTTTTATTTCAAAGAAATTCCCCTCCAAAATGAAATGACTGATCCACTCCATATGGTTAATAGGCCCCAATCACAAAAAGTTGAAAGTGCTTTCATGTAGTTATTGGTACACTTATCGTGAGGTCTGTTGGTGTATTGTGACCTAACATCAAAAGTGATCATGATAGAATCACGTGGTAAACTTCCAGCTAAAATTATTCGTTTTCCGCAAGAAATGTGTGACGTTTGGATCGTTAGATGGGATTTAGATTCCAATCAGCTTTAAGGGATAATCGAGAAACATAGAGAGTTTTGCTGACGGTAAGGTAGATGCTGATGTAATAGGAACTTCTCTGTCAGCCAATCCCTCAACATTATATGTTCAATACTTGCAAGTTGGATCCATAGACATGGAGTTAGATTTGTCGATATGGTTTTCGTGAAGGAGAAAGATTATGAATGATAATATTATTAAGATTAATTCTCCAATAGGATTGTTGATTAGTTGTACACCAACATCGGTAAGAGATCATACATATATGACGTCGACAAAGAGGGGGGTTCACTGAAATTTAGACTTTTATAGATGATGCAGTTGGGGAGGAGTTATTTGAAAATGTAGACGTCCCTTTTCTACATTACATTTTCTGCATGATTAAAATGAATTCACATTTAAGCGTAGCACATCAGAGGCCCATCCATCACGAGAACTCTCAACATATCATTTTGGGATAATTTCTGAGCTTTTCAAGTTACAAAGCAACCAATTTCAAGAGATTGAGGAAAAGAAACATTTAGACAGCATTTCCCTTGGGGCTTATGGTATGTGAAACTTCCCAATATTGTCGTGCCGTTTGGTAAATTCTACAATATCTTCGTAAAATATTTGCTTTATTTTGTAGAAATAGTATTGCTTTTATATTCAAGGCTTGAAGTTTCTCTACCAACAAGCACATCTTTAAGATTATGTGGGTGTCTTCACTTACAATGAGTGCGGTCCCTGGTTCTGAAGGGTGTAGTCCCCTGCACTTTATATAATCATGCATGCCCTCAAAAATCATCTTCTAAATCTGTCTGTGATGACGACATATCTTGCATTTGTTACTTATGTTACAGGATTTTTAATGAGAAAATGTTCATAAGAAAATGAAGCTCAAATGGTCAAAGTGTTACCAATTTTAGCCAGTCTATTTCTGTGCAAGTTAAGAAAAGTTCAAAAAATCTCAGCCTCAATTTCGAAAAAAGGTTAGAAAATTGATGCTCTGGGAAAATGATGATTTTCTTATACAACACGTATATGCATCTACTGAATTATATTTATTATAACATGTGAAATGTCTCAGGCGGTCACTTTATTTTGTGTGCTTGGAAGGGTAAAGTAATTTAGATGTCGTAGGAGAGGGGGTGTAAAGATTCAGACAATATCCAACAAGTAGAGAGGGTAAAATTTGCGAATATTTTTAGATGTCATTATTGCATCTCTCCTAAGTGTGGCAAAATCGTCTTCTGGGAGTGCATTGGCTACCTAATAGTTGCATACCGATGATTCAATGATCGCATTTACTACCTTACGCACACGTAATAATTTTGATCATTAGGTTGTCGGTATGGTTCTTTTACGTAGCTAGCATAGTCCTAGATGACGAATTTGCAACCCCTATCAGCTGGTTTGATTCGTATGTCCTTTCTAGATCGCAATGAGGCCTACCTCTCACCCTTCCTGTTATTGACATAGGTTTACCGTAATTGGAAAATTTGAAGATGACTGATCCCCTCATGGAGTTCACATGACAAATGTCCTTATATACATGGGCTAGGCAAGAGCGAATGCTGTCATTCTCAGTGCTGTGGAGTCTCCGCATTGAAGTAATAAGCCGAGGACATAAGGTAGTTGTTTATTAATTGTAAACACGATGCTTCAAAACGGAACTTATGAAATGCTGCACGAACACCACGAGTAGATGAAGGCTTTGGTATAGTAATGCTAGGGCCGATGCACATCTCTCGGGAATGATACAACTCTAACAGGTCTGAAAGTGGAAAAGAGCTGTCAGAGATACTGCACAAATTCAAAAATGATTTTCTGTATATGCAGCTTTTCCTGTAATAGATGTTTATGAAATTTTAAATGACAGTTTTGCAGCTACTTGAGACACGCTCTACTTTTTTGTGCAAATCTTGTAAAAATTTGCCTTATTTTACGTAGCTGGCACAAAATAACTATGAATTTCCTAATTTCAACAGTATGTTTTCTTATTAGAAGCTGATCAGCATATAATTGTCCTTCACATGGTACTTTCTTTCTAGTAAAGCAGCATTTTACTTAAAAGTAGATTCTCTCTTTCCACAAGCGCTGGAGCTGAATTAGGTTGCTGCCAGGACCTGATCTGGCTCGAAAACTACAAATTGGTGACCTCTGCTCTATGCCAGCATTTCTTGGTCATGATCATGAAGATTCTGCTGTCTTTTGAAGATTCTACTGTCTATTCCACTGCATACGCTACCTATTTTCCGCGTTCTTCTTGTACTACAGCATCGAAATTCAGGTGGTGAGAGGCTGTGGTCTTCTAGCGTACTATTAAATTCCAGTAGATGAATGGAGTAGTATTTGGTTTATAATCTAAAAAAATGTTGCATTGAAGTTGAAAAAGAAGAAAACCAATTCATACTTAGAAGTCATGAATTCTAGCAATAACCTTAGTGTGCAAATTTACAAAAACTCTGATGCATCATATCATATGAATAATGAAGCCATGCAAAAAAAGTTTAACAGCTTTTACTTGCTTCATGCCTTCAACGGGTGTAAAGTCAAGGTCAATTGATAAAAGATAGTAAGTGATAAGCTGCTATGGAAACTATGTAAGCATCCAATCACTGAAATAGTATTCATAGCAACAGTTGCCCATGAATATGGGATATTCGATTTCTGATTCTCAGAGATTCAGCTGTGATAAGATTTCTTGTAGCCAAATAGTTCACACATTTGAATTGAACTTTACGACAAGGGGAAGAGAAATAGGAAGCCATAAACTACAAGGATTAAATCAAAACTGGTAGGAAAATGAAAAGAAACTCAGTAATCTCGATTTTTGATAAAGAACGATTGCACGATAGAGATTTATGTGCTTGAGTCTCCTAGATCTAAACAGTAAGTATTACTTAGCCATGTCTCTGGCAACGTAGCACTTCTTTCACAGCGTCCCGATACACTCCTATCCTAAAGCAGTATACTAATGGATTAAAAGCACAATTAAGTAAAGACAGGAGATCGAAAACTAAACCTAAGACGAACAAGGACATTTGAAATCCTGCTCTCAAAGCAAGAATGAAAAGAATAATTCCAGGCATTTTACAGAACAAATACATTACTACTAAAACTATTACAATGCGGTATCTGGCTGTATCGCTATTATGCCTTTCGCCAACATGCCCTTCAGTTGAAGCTACCTCTCGTCTGTGTCTAGCAATGACTCTCAATATTTTCCAGTTGCAATACATAAGAATCAATATAGTAGCAATGCATATAAAGTTGAGAATCACTAACTGAGAGTTTGCAGTATATCGTTTGTCTAGAATAACGGATACCGTGGTGGAAACGGAATAAAGTAAAAGCATAGAAACAGAAACGATAGAATTACGCTTGATTGTGGCATGCTGCAAGTACCAAAACGGGTGGCAAATTGCAACGTACCGATCAAGGTTTACCATCACGATAAACAAAGATGACAGTCCATTTAATGCAGCCTGCGCTCTAACAGTGTCAATATATACGTCAATGCTTTCAACATAGTGAAGAGCAATGAAAATAGGGAACGATAATATGCCTATTAGTAAGTCACTGCAACACAAACATCCCAAAATTGTATTTGATGGAGGATTTAGAGATGATTTCTTTACTAATGCCACCATAAAGCAACCGTTGAGGAGTATAATGGAAATCGAGATGATGATTGTAATTGCGTCCTCTATTTCAAAAAGTGTTGTTAAACGCCTCATTTCAAAGCGGTATGACTTCTTCGACAATCGTATTTAACAGGAACTTGTTGTAGCTCTGAAGTAGTTCAAGAGGACTCTTGTGCTTCTAAACACTAGGCTAAAACAACCAAGGCTCAGAATTCTACCATGCAAAGTTGTACTTCAGAAATTCAGAATTTTAAAATTTGCATATTTTATCAGAACAAGACTCGCAAGGTTTCCTCATGACGTCGGTAGTTATACTTGTTGAATCCACGCGCATACATTGGTCTTTTACTTGGAAGAATAGCGACACCTAAAGATAGTTTTAACTTGAACTTTGCCTTTAGTGCAGCTTTTAGAGGTGATTGCAAGCAAGTCGAATAGTTTTCCTTCCTATGCAGTCATAGCAAAAACTTACAGAAGAGCGACAACATGTGTTTTCTTAGTCCTATGTAAGCATTAGATTATTGCTGGCATTCAGAACAGGAAGAGAATCGTCATATATTAGTAAATTGTGGATCATAATATTCATTTTTATAGTACCATGCATATAACTCATTTCGAGAAAGGCATTTCATAAATTGTGGATAAATTTGCATTTTACCCGACTTCTATTGTTCCCTAAATATTAGCTGAATGAAAACGATGAAAAATTGATTTAACTTTCTGCATTCGAAAATTATTGCTTAATCAGCTGGCAAATTAAAATGGAATTCTGCTTACTAGGAGCTTAAAATGCTGATTAATTCGATTTATGCTGTACATGAGTGCAAATATTGAAATTTAAAGTACCAGCAATATGTGAGTTAATTCAAATTAAGTTCATTTAATGAATAAATGTCTTTTGGTTCAGAGCAGAAAAAGAACTTCAAAGTAAATAAAAATTTACAAACTCCTTTTTGTGGTTAGAAATATAATTGCTGCTGCCATGATAGAAGAATAGAATTTAGTGTTATTTAGGAGCTTTTTCTTTGTAAAAAATTACATTTATCACAAGCTTCTCTAGGAAATTAACTGTCTCAATCGGTGCATCTTGATTAGAGTTTGTAAGTCATTATTGTTTACTTATAATGTACCAAAATTACAAAAAACAAACAGGGAGATAGTTTCCAAAATTAATGAAAGCTTTTCACAAAATCATTTTGTGCAGCTTCTTTTATTAAAGGTTGAGGTTTTAACAAATGAATTTTTTTTTAATTGCATTGAAGAGATAAAAAAACCGTTTAAATTGAACTACTCTTTATAATATGAATAAATAGGCATTTTATACTCTCTGAAAGGAGGGAGGTGAATTCAGGTGCTTATAAGAGTTTTTCTGAATATTTGAATATTCTCCTTTGAGTTTCAAGCCAAGCTATACCTTTGACATTTAAAAATAACGTAAGAACAATCTAGGACTCAAAACCAAGAATTTTTAGAATATCAAGGCTTAAAGAAAAGTTGGGTACACACATTTTTTAAAAGAATATTTAGGCTCAGATGCGCTGAAATTTAAGAATAATTTAAGAATAATGCAAAGCTCAAGTTTCATTAAGACTTGGCATTTTTGTGCATTTGAGCTAAAGTACTGATTGTAGATTCACTTTTTCACCATCGATACAATATTTGTTATTCTGCTCCACTTTCATTTTGCTTTATGCTAAAGTAAAGCATCAATAAAGATTTGAATATAATCCTTTGATCTTCAGACATAGTTACACCTTCGATATTTAAGAGCTATTTAAGAGTAATCTAAGAATAATCTTAGGTAAAAAACTGGAAAAACTTAAGAATAATATGTCTTTCTTTTATAGGAAGAAGTTGATCACAGATTACATCTTCTTTAAGAAAATCGTTTGAAAATGGTTTAACTGACAATGTGAAAAACGTAAATTTAAGTAAAATTCATGCAGCACAAAAAGTTGTGAATACATGAAGTCACTATCAAAATGGATAAAAGGAGGACATCAACTGGAGGTGCATTGCCCTTAGTCCTTCCTTAGCATATAGTTTCGTAGGGACTTCAAAACTGACGGACGAAACCAATTGAATTTATTAGAAGGACTAAACAGGGATTACAAAATTTTCGTAGACACTGCTATTGTCTTGAACTTTACCTTAGTAGGGCATTTAAAATATTGACCATAGACCTCTCGTCAGCGAATTTTTTGTTTCATAAAACGTTATTGTAAATGATTTGAGAGATTATTTCATGCTGATTAACTTTTTGTAAAATGCTATGCCCCTAAAATCAATAGTTTGTGCGTTATGTGTCAATAATGTGATTAAAGTAGCACTCTTGTGTCACATATATGACCTTCTTATTGGTGCTATAATTAGTGGAATGCTTGACATGAGCATGAAATATCTGATCCAAAGGGCTAAAAAGCTGTTTGAGTTGAGTTGTCAATAGCAATATAGTTATTTACAGTTTAACTTGACATTGTCATGTGTGACGAATGAAAATGGAATTTAAGAGAAAGGCAAAAGCAATTCAGTTCGTAAACTATTAACCTGCGATCGGTGTTTGGTATTGGGAGGGGGGGGCGGAATTTTTAATAGTATGCTAAAAGACCACAACCTCTCACCATGTGAATATGGATGCTGTCTTACAAGAAGAAGGGTGGAAGAAACTTGAAAAATAGGTAGCGTATGCAATGGAATAGACAGAAGAATAATCAAATGACAGTAGAATATTCATGATCATGACTAAAATACGTTGGCATGGAGAAGAGGTCACCAATCTGTGGCCCCGGGGCCAGAACTGGCTCTGCCTACAACCTAATTCAGCTCCAGTAGTTGTGGAAAGAGAGAATACACCTTTAAGTAAAATGCTGTTTTAGCATAGTGTTGATGCCTATTTTACATTTTGCAACTTTTTTTTTCTGCCATCTCTACTGTCTCCACTGCAGCCCTAATACTAAGCAACCCTATCAAAAATAAATCTCTACATTGCTTGCATCTGGTCCCTGCAAGAACAGTTGATAATGATTTTGGCTCCAATTTCCAAAGAGGTCGGTGACCCAGGTGTTGTGGAATGTATAATAATTGTAATAATGATAATGCAGCGCAGATTTAACTGCATGCGAACTCTGTCCAAATTTAGAATGCATGAGGAAGGAGTTGATTGCTCCACTTTGTGTTCCAAGTCGTCGCTGCTGGAGGTGGGATCCAAGAGCCCGACAATAAACGATGCCTACTTAGCAGGTCTGGGGGGCAGGGACGCCGGAACAATAGTAGGACAAGAAGGGTAGAAGTTTGGAAAAGGGCATCTGCACTGATTATGACGTCACAATGACGTCATATTGGATTACTTTTCACAAACGTATGCTTCCAGCCATTGTTGCATTTCATGACAAATGATGAATTTTTGAGGATGGATGGACATCGAGCCTGAGAGAAGAACGAATATAAGACAAAAATGTGAAAATATCATACCAGTAGGCAGCATAAGAAAGGCACTTTTGCCCCCTGCTCCTACTATTCAAGGGTGGGGCGTTGCCCTCTTTCATCCCCGTTCTCTGGCGTCTCTGGGGGAAGAGTTTGATTCCAAAAAGAAAGATCTGTTTTCCAATGAATAGGCCATACTTGAATCAATTCTTGGGTAAATACTGTTGATATGTTCATAAATACGAAGAAAGATTTCTTAAGTCCAGAAATGGAATATTGTATTAACAATGTAAATCTTGAGATGTGGGAAGCTACATCATGGGGTCTGAATCGATAATACAATATTCTATAGAATTCATGAAAAATTTTCTATTGGCTGTCTTATGTATCTGTAGATAGGAATGCTCTTGTAGCTCAAAGAAATTCCCCTCCTAAATGGACTCACTGATCCAACCAGTATGGCTAAAATGCACCAATCACAAAATGTTTGAAGTGCTGTCATGCGGTTATTGGTACACTTATCGTGAGGTCTGTTGGTGTATTGTGACCTAACATCAAAAGTGATCATGATACAGTCGCGTGGTAAACTTCCAGCTAAAATTGTATTTTGTCCACAAGAAATTTGGGACGTCTGGAGCACTAGATGGGATTTGCTGGATTTGGATTCCAATCAGCTTTAATGGATAATCGAAAAATATAGAGAGATTAGCTGAGGGTAAGGTGCATGCTGATCTAGTAGGGACTTCACTGTCAGCCAATCCCTCAACATTTTGTGTCCATAGACATGGAGTTAGATTAGTCGATATGGTTTTGGTGAAGGAGATGGATTATGAATGATAATATTTTAAAGACTAATTCTCCAATAGGATTGTTGATAAGTAGTGCACCGTTAGCGGTAAGAGGTCATACATATATGACGTTGGCAAGGGGGGGGTTCATTGAGTTGTAGACTTTTTTAGACGATGCGCAGATTGGGAGGAGGTATTTGAAATTGTAGACGTCCCTTTTCTACTTTCTATTTTTGGCATGATTAAAATTAAATGCAAATTTAAGCGTAGCACTTCAGAGGCCCATCCATCACGAGAACTCTCAATATATTATTTTGTGACCATTTCTGAGCCTTTCAGGTTACAAATTTCAAGAGATTGAGGAAAAGAGAAATTTAGACTACATTTTTTTTAGAAAATTTAGGGGGTGACTTCATTTTCAATGGGTGTGGTCCCCAGCACCTCTGAAGGGTGTGGACCCCTGCACCTTACATAGTCATACAGCCCCTCTCAAAAATCATCTTCAAATTCCGTCTGTGATGACGACATATCCTGCACTTGTTACTTATGTTACAGGTTGTTTTAAGAAGAAAACTTTCATAAGAAAATGAGGCTCAAATGGCCAAAGTGGTACCAATGTTAGCCAGGTTAGTGTAATGTAATGTAATCGATTATGTATGCACGAAAAAATAGCCCTTCAGCAACTAAAATATTACATATGCATATATACACTTTAAATAATATATTAAGAAAAAATGACTTAACAGGCATAATGTTAAGTAATACTAATATTGTTGCTCTTCCAGTGGGTCGTGTTTATTTTGCGTGTTGGGAAGGGTAAAATAATTTAGACGTCGTAGGAGAGGGGTTCTTAAGACTTAGACTATGTCCAACATTGAGAGAGGGTAAAAATTGCGAATATTTTTATACGTCACAAATGTATCGCTCTTAAAGGTGGCACAATTGTCAACTGAGAGTGCATTGGCTACCTATTAGTTGCATACCGATGATTCAATGATCGCAATTACTACATTTACGTACACGTAATAATTTTGATCATTAGGTTGTAGGTATGGTTCTTTGAGGTAGCTAGCATAGTGCTAGATTACGATTTTGCAACCCCTATCGGCTGGTTTCATTCGTATGTCCTTTCTAGATCGCAATGAGGCCTACCTCTCACCCTTCCTTAGAGTAACATACGTTAACCCTAATTGAGAATTTGAGCATGAATGACCCCCTCAAGGAGTTCAACTGACAAATGTCCTTATATACATGGGCTAGGCAAGAGTCAATGCCGTCATTCTCAGTACTGTGAAGTCTCCGCATTGAAGCAATAAGCGGAGGACATAAGGTAGTTGTTTATTAATTGTAGACACGATGCTTCAAGAAGGAACTTATGAAATGCTGCCCGTACACAATGGGTAGATGAAGGCTTTGTTTTAGTAATGCTATGGCCGATGATCATCTCTCAGGAATGATACAACTCTCACAGGTCGGAAAATGGAAAGGAGCTTCTAGAGAAACTGCTCGAATGCAAAAATGATTTTCTGTATATGGAGCTTTTCCTGTAATAGATGTTTATGATTTTTAATTGACATTTTTGCAGCTGCTTGAGACACGATCTACCTTTTTGTGCAAATCTGGTAAATATTAGCCTTATTTTACGTTGCTGGCACAAAATAACTATGAACCTCCTCATTTTTATGAGTATGCTTTTGTATTAGAAGCTGATCAGCATGTAATTGTCTTTCACATTGTACTTTCTTTCTAGTAAAGCAGCATTTTATTTAAAGTACATTCTCTCTTTCCACAAGCACTGGATCTGAATTAGGCTGTTGCCAGGGCCTGATCTGGCTCGAGAACTACAAATTGGTGACCTCTGCTCTATGCCACCACTTCTTGGTCATGATCAGGAAGATTTTCCTGTCTTTTGATTGTTCTATTGTCTATGCCACTGCATACGCTACCCAATTTCCGCGTTCTTTCAACCCTTCTTCTTGTACCACAGCATCTATATTCAGATGGTGAGAGGCTGTGGTCTTCTAGCGTACTATTAAATTCCAGTAGATGAATGGAGCAGTATTTGGTTCATGCTCTAACAAAATGCTGCATTGAAGTTGAAAAAGAAGAGAGACAATTCATCGTTAGGAGTCATGAATCTAGGGATAACCTTAGTGTTCAATATTAAAAAACTTTGATGCATCATATCATATGAAAAATAAAGCAATGCGAAAACAGTTTAAAAGCTTTTACGTGCTTCATGCATGCAATGGGTGTAAAGTCAAGGTAAATTTATAATAGAGATTAATTGATAAGCTGCTATGGAAACTATGTAAGCATCCAATCAATGAAATAGTATACATGTGAAATAATTCATATATTTGAATAGAACTTTTAGCCAAGGGAAGAGAAATACGAAGCCATACACTGCGAGGATAAACTCATAATCGGTAGGAAAATGAAAAGAAACTCAGTAATCTGAATTTTTTATAAAGAGATATTGCGCGATAGAGCTTTATGTGCTTGAGTCTCATGAGATCTAAACAGTAAGTATTACTTAGCCATGTCTCTGGCAACGTAGCAGTTCCTTTACAGCGTCCCAAAACACTCTCATCCTGAAGTAGTATACTATTGGATTCAGAACACAATTTAGTAAAGACAGGAAATCGAAAACCATAGCTAAGACGAACAAGGACATTTGAAATCCTGGACTCAAAAAAAGGATGAAAAGAATAATTCCAGGCACTTTACAGAACAAATACATTACTACCAAAACTTTTACAATGCGGTATCTAGCTGTATCACTATTATGACTTTCACCAACATGCCTTTCAATTGAAGCTACCTCTCGTCTGTGTCTAGCAATGACTCTCAATATTTTCCAGTAGCAATACATAAGAATCAATATGGTAGCAATGAATATAGAACTGTGAATCACTAACTGAGAATGTGTAGTATATCGTTTGTCTAAGATAACGGATATCGTGTTACAAATGGAATAGAAGAAAAACATAGACACCGAAACGATTGAATACCGCTTGATTGTGGCATGCTGCAAGTACCAAAACGGGTGGCAAATTGCAAGGTAACGATCAACGTTTATCAACACGATAAACAAAGATGACAATCCAACTAATGCAGTCAGCGCTGTTGCAAGGACAATATATACGTCCCTGTTGTCAACATAGCGAAGAATATTTAACATTAAAAAAGGGAATGAAAATATGCCTGTTAGTAAGTCACTGCAACATAAGCATCCCAAAATTGTATTTGATGGAGTATGTAGTGATGATTTCTTTACTAATGCCACCATAAAGCAACCGTTGAGGAGTATAATGAAAATCGAGATGATAATGTCAATTGCGAGCAGTATTTCAATAAATGTCGTTAATAGCACCATTTCAAAACCGTATGACTTCTTCGACAATCGTATTTACTATGAACTTGTTGCAGCTCTGTCACAGTTCAGGAAGATTCGTGCGCTTCTGAACACTAAGCTAAAACGGTTAAGAATTCTACCATGCAAAGTGATACTTCAGAAACTGCTGAAAAATTCCTTTCTATGTTCTATCAGAACAAGACTTCCCAAGGTTTCCTCATGACGTCGGTAGCTATTATTACTGCTTCCAAACAAATACGTACAACTTTTACTAGGAAGAATTGCGACCCCTAAAGATATTGCTGATTTGAACTTTACCTTTAGTGCAGCTTCTAGAGGTGATTGCAAACATGTCAAATAGCTTTCCTTCCTATGCAGTTATAGCAAAAGCTTACAGAAGAGCGACAATATGTGTTTTCCTTGTCCTATGTAAGCATTAGATTATTGTTGGCATTCAAAATAAGAAGAGAATCATCATATATTAGTAAATTGTGGATTTTAATATTCATTTGTATAGTACGATGCAATTAAATGTCATTTCGAAAAAGGCATTTCATAAATTGTGAATAAATTTGCATTTTCCCCACTTCTATTGTTCCCTAAATATTAGCCGAATGAGAACGATGAAAAAATGATTAAGCTTTCTGCTTTTGAAAACGATTGTTGAATCAACTGGAAATTAAAATGGAATTCTGCTTGCTAGGAGCTTAAAATGCTGATTAATTCGATGAATGCTGTACATGAGTGCAAAATTGAACTTTAAAGTACTAGCAATATGCATATTCATTCAAATTAAGTTCCTTTAATGAATTCATGTCTTTTAGTTGAGAGCAGAAAAAGAACTTCAAAGTAAATACAAGTTTACAAACTACTTTTTGTGGTTAGATATAAAATGGCTGCTGCCATGACACAAAAATAGCAATTATTGTTATGATGGAGCTTTTTGTTTGTAAAAGATTACATTTATCACAAGCTTCCCTAGGTAATGAACTATCTTAATCGGTGCATCTTGATTAGAGTTTGTAGGTCATTATAGTTTACTTATAATGTACCTAAATAAAAAAAAAAACAGGGGTATTTTTTCCAGAATTAATCAAAGGTTTCGACAAGATGATTTTGTGTAGCTTCATTTATTAAAGGTTGAGGTTATAAAAAATGAATTTTTTTGAATTGATTTGGAGATGTAAAAAACCATTTAAATTGAACTACTCTTTATAATATGAATAAATAGGCATTTTATGCTTTCTGAAAGGGGGGAGTTGAATTCAGCTGGTTATAGAAGGTTTTCTTTTGTAGGAAGAAGTTCATCACAGATTACATCTTCTTTAAGAAAATCATTTGAAAATGATTTAACTGACAATATGACAAACGCAAACTTAAATAAAAGTCATGCAGCACAGAAGGTTGTGAATACATGAAGTCACAGCCAAAATTGATAAAAGAAGGGCATCAACTGGAGGTGCATTGCTCTTAGTCCTTCTCTTAGCATATAGTTTCGCGAGGACTTCAAAACTGACAGACGAAACCAATTGAACTTATTAGAAAGGATACCCAGGGATCAGAAAATCTTTCGTAGACACTCCTATTGTCTCGAACTTTACCTCAGTGGGACATTTAAAACTTTGACCACTGAACTCTGGTCAGCGAATTTTGTTGTCAAAAAGCCCTATGGTATATCATTTGAAAGATTCTTTTTAAGTTGATTGACTTTTTGTAAAAAGCTATGCCCCTAAAATCAATAGTGTTTGCGTTATGTGTCAATAAGTGATTGAAGTACCATTCTAGTGTCACAGATATGCTCTTGTTATAGGTGCTATAATTAGTGGAGTGCTTGACATGAGCATGAAATATCTGATCCAAAGGACTAAAAAGCTGTTTGAGTTGAGTTATCAATAGCAATATAGTTATTTACACTTTAACTTGACAATATCAAATGTGACAAGTGGCAATGGAGATGATGCCAATGCAACATAGTGCAGTATGATATAATCAATTTGGAAATTAGGGGAATGGCAAAAGCAATACAGTTCGTAAGCTATTACCTTGCGATCGGAGTTTGGTGGTTGGGGGGGGGCAGAATTACTAATAGTATGCTAGAAGACCACAACCTCTCACCATCTGAATGTGGATGCTGTCTTACAAGATGAAAGGTGGAAGGAGCTCGAAAACAGGTAGCGCATGCAATGGAATAGACAGAAGAACAATCAAAATGCAATAGAATTTTCATGCTCATGACTAGAACGTGTATGCATGGAGACGAAGTCAACAATCTGAAGCCCCGGGGGCCAAATTTGGTTGATGCCAAATCTGGTTGATTTTGAAGTTTTTGTTCTACATGTTGCAGAGACAGTTCTCCACTGCAGCCCTAATACTAAGAAACCCTAACGAAAGTAAAACTCTATATTGCCTGCATCTGGTCCCGGCAAGATTAGTTAATAATGATTTTGGCTCCAAGTTCCAAAGATGTCGATGACCCAGGTGTAGTGGAATGAATAGTAACTGTAATAATGATAATGCAGTGCAGATTTGACTGCATGTGAACTCTGTCCAAATTTAGAGTGCATGAAGAAACATGTGATTGCTACAATTTGTGTTCCAAGTCATTGCTGCTAGATATGCAATACAAAAGCCCGGCAATAAGCGATGCCTGCTTAGCAGATCTGGGGGGCAGGGACTCCAGGACAATGGTAGGGCAGGCGTGGCAGAAGTGTGGGAAAAGGGCATTTCTGCTGATTATAACGTCATACTGACGTCATATTGGATTACAATTCTCAAATATATGCTTCCTGCCATTGTTGCATTTCATAGCAAGTGATGAATTCCTGAGGTTAGAAGGGCGTCGAGCCTTAGAGAAGAACGAATATAAGAAGAAACTTTTTAAAAAATCATATCAGTAGACAGCTTAAGAAGGGAACTTTTCCCACCTGCCCTACTCTTCAAGGGTGGGTCGCTGCCCTCCTTGCCCTCGTGCTCCGGTGCCCCTGGGGGGAAGAGTTTGCATCCAAAAATAAAGAAAGATCTATTGCTTTCTAACCCAACAAAGTATGCGATCCTATTTCAAGACCAACACATCCACGCATCCATTCAATTTCTCAATGAATAGGCCATACTTTATTCAATTGTTGGGTGAGTACTATTGATATGTTCATAAAAACGAAGAACGATTTCATAAGTCTAGAAAAGAAATATATTATCAACAGTGTAAATCTAGAGATGTGGGAAGCTACACAATGAAGCTGAATCGATAATACAATATTCTATAGAATTCATGAAAAACTTTCTATTGGCTTTATCTTTAGATAGGAATGGTCTTGTAACTAAAGAAATTCCCCTCCTAAATGGACTCACTGATCCAACCCGCATGGATAAAATGCACCAATCACAAAATGTTTGAAGTGCTGTCATGCGGTTATTGGTACACTTATCGTGAGGTCTGTTGGTGTATTGTGACCTAACATCAAAAGTGATCATGATACAGTCGCGTGGTAAACTTCCAGCTAAAATTGTATTTTGTCCACAAGAAATTTGGGACGTCTGGAGCACTAGATGGGATTTGCTGGATTTGGATTCCAATCAGCTTTAATGGATAATCGAAAAATATAGAGAGAATAGATGAGGGTAAGGTACATGCTGATCTAGTAGGGACTTCACTGTCAGCCAATCCCTCAACATTTTGTGTCCATAGACATGGAGTTAGATTAGTCGATATGGTTTTGGTGAAAGAGATGGATTATGAATGATAATATTTTTATGGCTAATTCTCCAATAGGATTGTTGATAAGTAGTGCACCGTTAGCGTTAAGAGGTCATACATATATGACGTTGGCAAGTGGGGGTTCATTGAGTTGTAGACTTTTTTAGACGATGCGCAGATTGGGAGGAGGTATTTGAAATTGTAGACATCCCTTTTCTACTTTCTATTTTTGGCATGATTAAAATTAAATGCAAATTTAAGCGTAGCACTTCAGAGGCCCATCCATCAAGAGAACTTTCAATATATCATTTTGTGACCATTTCTGAGCCTTTCAGGTTACAAATTTCAAGAGATTGAGGAAAAGAGAAATTTAGACTAAATTTTTCAGGAAATTTGGGGGGTGACTTCATTTTCAAACGAAGAAAGATGTCATAAAAACGAAGAAAGATGTCATAAATCCAGAATGGAAGTATTTTATCAACAATATATATCTAGAGATGTGTGAAGCTACACGATGGGGTTTAATCGACAATACGATATTCTATAGAATTCATGAAAAGTTTTCTATTGCTTGTCTCATGTATCTGTAGATAGGAATGATACTGTAGTTCAAGGAAATTCTCCTCCAAAAAATGAAGTGAGTCATTCACTCCATATGGTTAAAGGCACTAATCACAAAAAGTTGAAAGTGGTGTCATGTAGTTATTGGTACACTTATCGTAAGGTCTATTGGTGTATTGTGACCTAGCATCAAAAGTAATCATGATAGAGTCGCGTGGTAAACTTCCAGCTAAAATATTTGGTTTCCGCAAGAAATGTGTGATATCTGGATCATTAGATGGCACTAGTTGGATTTGGATTCCAATCAGGATTAAGGGATAATCAAAAAATATAGAGAGATTAGCTGAGGGTAAGATACATGCTGATCTAGTAGGGACTTCACTGTCAGTCAATCCCTCAACATTTTGTGTCCAAAAATTGCAACTTGAGTCCATAGACATGGAGTTAGATTTGTCGATATGGCTTTGGAGAAGGAGAAAGATTATAAATGATAACATTTCTAAGATTAATTGTCCAATAGGATTGTTGATTAGAAGTACACCACTAGTGGTAAGAGGTCATACATATATGACGTTCACTGAGTATTAGACTTTTTTAGACGATGCAGATAAGGAGGATTCATTTGAAAATGTAGACGTCCCTTTTCTACATTCTATTGTTTGTATGATTAAAATGAATGCAAATTCAAGATTAGCATTTCAGAGGTCCATCCATCATGAGAACTCTGAACATATCATCTTGTGATCATCTTTGAGCTTTTCAGGTTAGAAAACAGCAAATTTCAAGAGTTCGAGGAAAAGAAACATTTAGACTGCATTTCCCGGGGGTTTTAAGGGGTGTGATGCTTCCCAATATTGTCGTGCCATTCGATAAAGTCTAAAACATCTTCGTAAAATATTTGCTTTATTTTGTAGAAATAGGATTGCTTTTATAGTCAAGGCTTGAAGTTTCTATAACAACGAGCACATTTCGAAGAGTGAACAAAAGCGAATGTGAAAGATTTGGGTAACTTCATCTTCAAGGGATGTGGTCCCCTGCACCTTTCATAATCATACAGTCCCCCTCAAAACTTATCTTCTAAATTTCTTCTGTGACCAATTTTAGCCAGTTTATTTCTGTGCAAGTTAAGAAAAAGTTCAAAAGATCATCAAAAAAGTTAAAAACATTGATGCTCTCGCAAATTGATGATTTTCTTATAAAAAACGTATATGCATCTACTGAATTATATTCATTATAGCATATCAAATGTCTCAGGTGGTCGCTTTTATTTTGTGTGTTGGGAAGGGTAAAATAATTTAGACGTCATAGGAGAGGGGGTCTTAAGACTTAGACTATGTCCAACATTGAGAGAGGGTAAAAATTGCGAATATTTCTAGACGTCACAAATGTATTGCTCGTAAAGGTGGCACAATTGTCAACTGAGAGTGCATTGGCTACCTATTAGTTGCATACCGATGATTCAATGATCGCAATTACTACATTTACGTACACGTAATAAGTTTGATCATTAGGCTGTAGGTATTGTTCTTTGAGGTAGCTAGTATAGTGCTAGATTATGATTTTACAACCCCTATCAGCTGGTTTCATTCGTATGTCCTTTCTAGATCGCAATGAGGCCTACCTCTCACCCTTCCTTAGAGTAACATACGTTAACCCTAATTGAGAATTTGAGCATGAATGACCCCCTCAAGGAGTTCAACTGACAAATGTCCTTATATACATGGGCTAGGCAAGAGTCAATGCCGTCATTCTCAGTACTGTGAAGTCTCCGCATTGAAGCAATAAGCGGAGGACATAAGGTAGTTGTTTATTAATTGCAGACACGATGCTTCAAGAAGGAACTTATGAAATGCTGCCCGTACACAATGGGTAGATGAAGGCTTTGTTTTAGTAATGCTATGGCCGATGATCATCTCTCAGAAATGATACAACTCTCACAGGTCGGAAAATGGAAAGGAGCTTCTAGAGAAACTGCTCGAATGCAAAAATGATTTTCTGTATATGGAGCTTTTCCTGTAATAGATGTTTATGATTTTTAATTGACATTTATGCAGCTACTTGAGACACGATCTAAATTTTTGTGCAAATCTGGTAAATATTAGCCTTATTTTACGTAGCTGGCAAAAATAACTATGAATTTCTTCACTTCAAGAGCATGCTCTCTTATAATAAGCTGATCAGCATGTAATTGCCTTTCATATTGTACTTTCTTTCCAGGAAAGCTGCATTTTACTTAAAAGTACATTCTCTCTTTCCACAAGCACTGGAAGTAAAGTAGGCTGCTGCCAGGACCTGATCTGGCTCGAGAACTACAAATTGGGAACCTCTACTCTATGCCAAGCTTTCTTGATCATGGTCATGAAGATTCAATTGGTTTTCGCTTATTCTACTTTCTATTCCACTGCATACGCTACCTATTTCCCCCTATCTTCTTGTACCACAGCATCTAAATTCAGATGGTGAGAAGCTCTGGTCTTTTAGCGTACTATTAGTAACCCTTCCCCCCACCTCCACCAACCCCCTAATCACAGGCTAGTAGCTGACGCACTTTACTGTTTCTTCTTTTCCATAATTTCTACATTGATTATATCATACTGCACCATGTTACATTAATCTCATCTCCATTGCTATTCGTTGCTGGGACTACCTTCTATTTTTACATGTATATTGCTGTAACACATGATAAGTGATGCCAAGTTTGAGCTAAATAACTATATAGCTATTGCTAACTCATTTCAAACAGCTGTCATCCCTTTGGATAAGTTATTTCATATTCATGTCAAACATTCCACCAATTATAGTACCCATATCAAGAGCATATATGTGGCACTGGAATGCTACTTCGTTCACTTTAAAGACATATTACTCAAAAACTAATAATTTTAGGGACATGTTTTTCATAAAAGTTAATCAGGATGAAATTCTCTTTCAAATGATATGTATGATTCTAATTGCCCCCTGCGGTAAAGTGTCAGACAATACGAGTATCTAATAAAGAGTTTCTGATACCTGGGTAGCCCTTCTAATAAGTTTAATTGGTTTCGTCAATCAGTTTTGAAATTCATACCGCACTATATGNNNGCTAGAGACTGGAGTACATGCAACGAAAATGTAAAGCCTGCTAAGTTAGCTTAATTCGATAAAGCAGCAGCAAAATACTTTGAGTAAATGGATCTAGATGTCTTACGAAGAAGGGACTGTATGATATCAATTTTAACTCCAAGTTAAAGCTCTGATTTCCTGTGTATACAAGACGGATTGAAATAGCTATGCAATCAAGCTGCAAAATTTTTCTGTCAGAACAATACAAATGAGTAGCTATATATTGAAAACAGAGCCACTCCTTCGTGCTGTTTTGAAGCAAAAATTTTGCAGCTTTAGGCATTCTTTTTAAGAATATAAAGAGAGCAGAAGTAGTCAAGAAAGTTTGCTGGGAAAAGATAACCGATTTTGATATAGCTAATGGAAGTATGTAATAAAAAATCTCCGTTATTGCCTCTGAATAACGATTTTCCAAGCTGCAGGTTATGAACAGACAGCCGCCGAGAAAATTCTGAGGCCCCCGCAGAGAGAGTGGAAGACCCCTGCAAGCGAAGCGAGCAGAAAATCTCCAGGATCTAGAAATTTACTTTGGAAAAATACTGCTGGTTTACTTTATGAGGCCCCCAGACCTTGAAGCATTGGGCGTTATGAGGCCCTTTGAAGCTTGATGTCCTGGGGTAATTTCCCCTCTGTCCCTCCTCTCGGTGGCTCTGTGAACACATAAAAATTAGCTTACTATAATTCTCCTTATGATGCATTATCAGTAGCAGTGAACTCTGAAAAGTTAATATATCAATATTGACTGTCCAACATCTAAGTTTTACGAACAGCAGAGCTAATTAATGTTCAAAATCTAAATCGATTTGATATATATTGTGTATGTTACATTTTACATAATGTTATATTTTGTATGTTATATGCTATCTTATTGCAAAAGCAATAATGATAATTTCGACGCAATAAAAGTGAAGTGAAGTTTACATCAAATTTACATTTTTCACGATATTGTTACATTGATAACTAGTACTTATCTTATCTGCAGTATATTAGTCTCGGGTATGAGAGGAATGTATTGGTACTGAGTAAATCATAAAAAGAATAGGAAGTTGGCTATGGTTGCATGATAGTGCGAATTCTAGAGATTGCATGCATAGACTGGTAGAGTAATGTCATTCGGCTGCATCTTTATCGAAAGCTTAATTCTCCTGGTGTTCATCTATTCCTCGTTCTCTGATGTAGCCTACATTCCAAGGAATTTTTAAGGGAAATTTATAACTGCATACAAAGCCCAGTAATGCAGAGTTGAAAAATTAAATTCTGGTTGCAGATGGGATTGAGCTCCCCGCTTTTAGCGAAAAGGGATAGATAAAGGTTACTACTTCTGACAATTCCATTTCTGGTGGTGTTTCGCAAGCCATTGCAAGCCTAAGTCTACAATTTTGCTACTGTTTACTTTCTTCTACACTTGAGCCACTAAATAACAAGCTCTTGAATTGCATAATTTTCCATAAGAACTACACAAATTTATTTAGAACTACAGATCTTGAGTGGAACTGCACGGTTAAAAAACCATGCTACAAACTAGCTAGCCAAAATGAGAGGTCAGCAGTTAAAATAACTTGCAGAACGAAGTAATTTTAGATTCGGATTGCTTTGAATGGAATTGCGGCATCAAATTAGCTCTGTCCAAGACAGCAGAATATTTCTTTGAAAGCAGTACGAAATATTTCCATGGTAAAGTAGTATGCCAAGGGATTAAGAAGACTGTTAAGCAGCCAAAGAAAATTGCAGACGAGATAAAGAATAGCCAATGGCATGGAGTACTGAATTGTCCACTGAAGGAGAAAATATACTATGAAAGGCAATGTACAAAGCACAAATAGAATGAGCAGTGGAACAATTGCGCGATATCTTTTTGTCTCTCTTCGAAATCTTGTTTGACATCTATCGCCATATCTTTCAGTAGAAGCTATCGCCCTTCTATGTCTACGAATAATTCTCAATATTCCATAGTTGCAGTAAATGAAACTCCACAATGTGCAAATCAATATTGCATTTGTAACGACTATGGGTTCTTTTCATGATGGTGAGCAGTCACCATATTTGTAATATTATCTAATGCCTAGGCCTAGGGCCTAGGCCCAACGAAGAATTAACAATAGACAACACCTCTTAATGTTTTCTGTTCTAATGCAATCAAAGACTGACCAATATGAATTAAACACTCACTACATATGACATCCACTTGCACGCTACAACACATGACACGTCAAGATCACAATACACGTTGACAGGACAACACATTGCCCGGAAAGGGTGCTTACTACACACAACAGGACTCCATAGGTACGCAAGATTGAAAAAACGCAATATGATAACTAAAATGATACGAAATACAGCACATAACTAAAACATCCGAATCAATACGTTGCACATTAAAGACATAAGTTGCCGTGTGAGAACTAAATAACTCGTCTATAATACTGACAATGCCGATTAGAACTGCATAGAGGAAGCAAGTTGAACTGCAAATGATTGCGTTGAGTTGTGTGGTAGCACATCGTAAGTATTTGAATGGATGACAAATAGCAGCATATCGATCAAGGTTTACTAATATTATACATAACGATGATAGGAAAATTAGGACATAATAAGCAAGGACGGTAGCACGATATATTTCAAAATATTTTGAATAATCGATCAAAGTCGTGTACATACTCATTAAGCAAACAGTTCATGAAAGGATGCCCATAAGAAGATCGCTGCAGCAAAGGCATCCCAAAACTGCATTTGATGGCGTACGAAGTGATTTTTCTTCAAAAGCACGATGAAGCAGATCCCATTGAGAATTACGATAGCAATTGAGAGGGCAAGCTCAATACAGATGTAGATGAAGATAATGGTGATAAATACAGTCATTCTGGTGTAGGTTGCGCTTTATAGAATAATTCTGAGCATAGTTGTCAATTGTAGAGAAAGCTCAAGCAATCAATGCCAATCTTTTGCAAATTGTGCAGCATTAGTTTTGAAACAATGGAATTTTCCACTTGAAAGAAGTTTGTTTTCAAGCTCATTTATGAGTTATATATCTTTGGTCACCGGCCCCTAAAGTTAAGCAGCACTTCTCTGTCGCTAGCAAAGAGACTTTCTATCTCCATGTTAGAGTTGCTAGATCTGCTTTAGACACCTGCACATCCACGAAGCATGTGTTTCAGGTTAATGACAAGAACCTTTATTGCACTTTCGATTAAGCTTTTCTCCGCTTTTCAGTGTCAATATCAGCAATGGCGTCAAATCTTGATGGGCTAAGAAAGGAATCACCATCGAAAGATTCCTGTCAATAATATTGCGACTATACTGTCATTATCAGATCGTATAGTTGAGGCAATGACTAGTATTTACTTGAAATTATCAAATTTTTCACATGAAAAATGTTCAGCTGCCACATTTACATTAATTCATAGAAATAATGTAAAATATGCATAGAATTTGCTGTTTACTGTCTTGAAGAGCACATTCATGCCTCAATATATGAAGAGCTCGTTTATTTTTTAATTGTTTCTTTAGCACTACCAAATTAAAAAGTGCAATGAAATTGGTCTATGGGTCTTGCATCCCTAACGACAGCCCACTGGTTAATCAGAACGAGTAAATTACTCAGCAAAATAGCATTTTAAAATAAAACTTTGGTTCATGATTCTGGTTTTGGATTCAGAGGCTCAGAGGTGAGTTATGGAGATGTGATAACTCAATAATTTAACTTGAATTTATAAATCACTAGTCCCTGTAGAAAAGTGGGTTAAAGGCCTATTTGTTTATCTAAAAAGATTGTATCTCTAGGAATAGAGAAGAACATGATGAGATCCACCAATAGTAACTAACACTATAGTGTCCCTGGTAACAGCTCTGACCCACAACATTCCCAGTAATGACAATTCGGCTCACACATTGAATAAAGGTTCAAGGGAGCATATATAATGCAGGATTAATTTCTGATGCAGGGATGCAGGAGGAATTTCTGGCAATGTTTCAAAGTTCCTTCATCTATCTTGATTCTACCAGCAGTTGCGTTGGTCAATTTTTAAAACACATTTTTTCCTTGGGCATTACATCGCTAAAGAAAGCTTATTCTAGTCATTGAAGTTGAACAAAAGGGCGTTCTGGGTGTATGGCACCCTCATATTTTGAAAATTCTGTCAGTAAATCTACTTTTAGTCAGTAAAACCTTGTATTTGTTGGTAGAATAATATTCTATTCTGTCAAATGGAGCAAGCACTATTTTCTTGTGGCATATTCTCCTAAGATGAAGTTCTAATGGAGAGATTCGACCAATCGATCAGCAAGCAAAAACTCCCTTGTGATGACTATGCATTTGTGATCATTTCGTACAATGAGTAGAAACACATAATTTCAAGGACAATTTTTTTTATCAAAAATTAGCTTTTCGGTTAATTGATTATATCTGTCGGTGACATCTATCTGGAATTCAACAGGTTTCTTGGTACTATACAGTTTCTGTCAGCGCAATAGAATTTTTCATGGCTCTTCGCATTTTTTGTCGGTAAATTTATCTTCTTTGTTAATAAAAAGTCTTTTTGTCGGTAAACTGGAGCTGTGCACCCACAGCAATTTCCCTTAGTTTTATCCGTGCTAAGATTTATCACAGATTCAAAGGTAAATGCAGCTTCTTTCACTTTTCGTTAAAATGCGCACACAGATCGTCAGAACTTAGAAAATTCTTACCAAAAATATTTTTAGAATGTCTTCATTCTGAATTCACGATTTTCTGTCAACGTTGTGCTTTTTTATGACAGCATTACTTTTAGGGAATACTGCACTTTAAGATT
>OLMO02000009.1:20234303-20273135 GCA_900291935.2 Cassiopea xamachana | reverse complement strand
TTTATTAGAAAAGGACATGGCTAGTTCATTTAACAACTAATTTTAATGATACTTTCGTTCTATTATTCGTTGTAAAGAATGTTAATTACTGCATTACATTGGGCATACAATTCGATGATCACATAAATTATATGCATGGTAAACTACTATAGAATTTACATGAATTGAGCGGTTATTCACAGACAAAGTTAAGAGGAAAGGAAGGAGAAGTAATCTTTCAACAGATATATATATATATATATATATATATATATATATATACATATATATATATTATATATATATATATTATATATATATATATATTATATATATATATATATATATATATATTTATGGTAAAAAGGCTAAAATCCTAATGAAAACATCTCAAAACTAAGTCTAACATATCTTTGCCATGAAATTGAATGCTCAGAGCCTAAAGTTTTACAAAGGAACTTTGCATCCAGCAAAATCTATTTTGAGCAGAAGGCTTTGAAGTTGCATGATGTAAGTGGCATCGTACAAATTACATCATCCCAGCAATACTTTGTTTCTCGAGATTCCTCTGAAGCGCTAATGGTCAATCATTAATGGTTTAGAACAGTGGCTCTTAGCCTTTTTTGAATTACTGAACCCCACAAGTTACATACATGCATTCATCGAAGCCATCGTAGTCGGAAAATTAAAATATATGCAGAATTAGCCTGAAGTGTCTGCATGAACAGATGAAACTAATCGCATAAGAATCGAGTGCTCTATTGTAAATGTCTACTTAAGCTTCAACACATATTTTACTTTTGGATTGTAATCAGTTCGTTTCGACATATATATTTATGGTTATATTTATATTTATAAATGCGTACTACAAACGGAAATGATGTGCAAAAGAAAGTTTTTGATGCAGCAGTACTCTCAAACATGGAAATAGCTAGTGCAGTTATAGTTCGCAATTAAAAGAGAAAGCTAGGACCATTCTAAGGAGGACTACCAAGCTTCTTTCGTGCTTCATAAATGTGTCTTAGTTTGGAGCCATTGTTTTTCAACAAATTCCCGCTGCAAAAAATTTCACACAGAATGAAATTTGATTTGTTTCATGAAAAACTTTCTTTCAATGTAGTCTAATCATCACGAATGATTTGGGCACATAGTAAATGGAGTTACGCTTTAAGGTGTTGGATTATTACTAAACATTTGCAACAGACCCCTAAACACGCCTTTTAAAACATAGCACATCGACCATGGCATTACGCAGGACTTTTATTCTAAAGTAGTATATCAATGGATTAACGAGACTATTCAATGGTAACAGGAGAGAGGAAACCATTCCAAACATTAACATAGGTCCCGTAACTTCAACGTTTCGTATTACAAAGAGAATATAAGGAATGAAAGAAGGTACTTTGAAGAAGACAAATAAAACAGTCAAAACTGTTACAATGCGATGGCGCATCGTTTCACTTTTAAGTCCACAATGTTGCCTATTGCTTGTGGCAATTTCTCGTCTGTGTTTATGAATAACTTTTACAATTTTCCAAGTACAATACAGGAAAATTACAACTGCAGAACAAACTATAATCATGACAATCACGACTGCTGAGAACGTATGGAATATCTTGTCCAAAACAAGAGCAGTAGTAATTGCTATGAGATAGAGGACACATGTGCAAGTTGAAATAACTGCATAAAGCCTGCTTGTTGCATATTGCAAGTACTTGAATGGACGGCAAATAGCTGCATACCGATCGAGGTTCACCAAAATCATAAACATTGATGATAGACTCGTGAAGACTAGAAATCCCATGCTGAATACTATACGCTTTTGAAAGTTTTGATGGACAGAATTGTTAGCATACAATAATACGTTGTATGCCCACAGAGGAAGTGTCAGGACTCCTATTAGCAAATCACTGCAACACAAGCAGCCTAATATTGTATTTGATGGACTACGTAGAGATCGCTTTTTCACCAGTGCTATGAGATATAATCCATTGAAAAAGATAGCACAAATACAAAGGACAAACTGGCAGCAAAGGTAGATAATTGCAGAAACTTGAAGTAGACCCATGAAGGCGTGTCTTGTAGTGCATGAAGCGTATAGTGACTTGATGTGGTTAGATAGTGTAGCGAAGTGATTGAGAAGGCTTCTGATCGAACGCGCTTTTACTTCAATATTGAATGAGCTGGTACTAGCTCCATTTCTTCTTGGTACATAGGTTGTAAACTATTTAACTTGCTCAAAAAGTTCATAGGACCATCATAATTCTCAATGAATTCCCGATCGCAAATTGCCTGTCAGGGCAAATTGTTAGTGGCCAAGCAATTGCTAAGTGGCAATACTGCAAGAGTATTTGTCTGCAGCATATAAAGTAAATGCCAGCTGCTCATGGTTTCCTACATCTTCCCTAGAGCATGCTAAGTCTCTATCAGCAAAATCTTTTATGATTAATGATGAGTGTAAAAATATTTCAGTGCCCAGTAACTACTATCTTTAATTCACTCTAAATAACTTTAAACAAAAGTAAGCAAATTCCTTTTGCTCTTGGCTAATGCCATTGCCGCTGATTAATGTGTAAACAAATCTCTCGTTTTTAGGATTTCTTACCCAAAATATGTAAAGGCAACACAGTTTTCTATGGCTTTATGTTTGTTAGTGGCAAAGAGAGTTTTATTGAAAAACCATGAATATTGAAAAGCTCAAAGCTTCACAAGATGTATTGTTCTAGCAAAATGCAGATGAAAACAACTCGTGATTCACTTTACAACAAAGAGACTTCCCATATATAACCTTTCCTTTAGCTCTGATTCCTGGGTAAAGGGATGTGCTGACTGGGTGATGCGGTTTGGGGTCATCATTCAACCAATATGCAAGAGATTCAAGAAAGTTGTTAATGATACAAGTATTTTAGGAACCAATTATGCTATTGATCAGAGTTTTCTTTACTTGTTTAATCACAGTTTGTCATGTTTTTTGCAAAGAACCACTAAAGTTATTTTCATAGGGACATCACTGGCTAGATATTTGTTTGCAATGTTAGGCCTTGCCAAAAGTAGAAATTCTGCATTTTGATGAGTAACATAGAGTTGGAATTGCTATTCGTAATGCAGAAGGATGCTGGAAATTTGCTGAAGTCGACGAATAATAATAGATTTCAAATTTGACAAGTTACCAAACTTCGGTTTCACGCAGAATGAAATACTAACTTTCGTTAGCTGTTGTTCAGTTCAGATCTTTAGTTCTATCTTGGTGTCAACTATTCGCTATTCGTTCGCCATACGTTTTTGTTCATGTTAATCATACGCTGTATTTCTCGCTTTACACTCTTGGCCTTAATAGAAACCATCTAAAATTCATTTGACTCTATATTGTTGAATTGATCTTGATAGATGTGCTACTTTGACAAAAAAAGAAGTAAATTAATTTCGTTGTTTCAACAAAATCTTCTCATCATGGCTTAAATCAAATACAGAATACCATACTATTATCTACTCTTATAAAATATATTAAGAAAAATTTACACGAGTTTAGCATAATTTACTTAGCAACCTTCAGTGTAAAATCTTGATTAACATTTCAGTTTATCACTAAAACGATCATTATCAATAGAGAGTGGAGTCAAATTATTATTCTAGTTTGAGTGATAGTATAGGTCAGAAAGCCAATATTAATGTAGTAGGTGCGTCACATTCAATTTCGTTCATATTTCCATGGCTATACAACATGCTTGTATATTTAGAATGTAGATAGTGTTCGATTAACAAATCTATAAAATGCAATGTAATTGCTCTCCTAAATCTAGAAAATGCATTTATATTTCTTTGCAGAAAAAGAAGCATGCTGTCACAATGCAAAAAATATGCTTAGCGGGCTTCTGCTATGCAATGCTTGCTTAAATAATGAATTTTGTAGGGAAATAATTCTTGAAATTTCTATATCTTATAGAATGTGTTGTGCAGTAGCCTCGAAAAAAAGGATCTTTGAGTTTTGCAATTATAGCTTAAAGATCATTAGACGTTGATGCAAAATGAGTTCTAATCTTTTATGAACTTAAAGATACGTGCTATTTTAGATGAAGTCTTCGCCTACTTAGATCAAGCTTTTCATATGACATTGGCAGAATTGAAAATAAAGCTATAGTCATTGTAATAATGATAATGCAATTAGTAAGTACACATTTAAATTACTTTACACAAGTACACAAACTTTCAAGTGAATAATATACAGCATTTAACAACTCTCTTGTTGAGTTTTATATCAAAACATACTAAGACCCATTGGTGTAGGAGCTCATATCTTGATTGAGTAATAACGCTGACTGTGGGAACTTAAATCTTCCACTGAACACAAATATTGATAGGTTTATGGAAAAACAGCACATTGATAAAGCAATGGCAAAGTCAAAACTACAGAGCTTCGATTTGCCTCTGTTAAAGTATGCATGTTATCTCGTGTCAAAGGAAACCTTCCGATAGAAAAATATTGTCTCCAAGAAGTTTAAGTGATGAGTTTGGGGAAGGAGGGAGGGGCGACACCAAACTTTAGTGGGAATCTGAGTAGGAAGAATGTTTGAATGCATGCTTTGTGCCGAGTACACATGTAATCAGTCTTTGATAGCAAAATTGCTTTATGGTATCGAACGAATGCTAATGATACCATGGACAGACAAAGTTACAAATGAAGGGGTGTTGAGAAGAGTGGGACTAAAAAGCGAATTGATGTGAAGTATTGAGAAGAGGCAGCTGCAATTCTTAGGGTACATAGTAACAGCACAAGGAGTAGAAAGTGACTGCTTACTAGCAAGGATAAATAGACAGAGGGCTAAAGGAAGGCAAAGGAAGAACTACATGAATTGTCTACTAAAAATTTTCAGTGGACTGTACATGTAGCGGAGCTGGTACAATTATCAAAGGACAGGCTGAAGTGAAGATTTATAATCGCTGACGTCTCATGACAGGCACCACGAAAGAAAGAAAGGAAAATAGGTATCAAACATAAAAACTTGTGCAATCAATTGGAATAGCTAATAACGTTTTCAAGTCACATCATCACATGCTCTCTTTGGAAGTGAAGTCTACCTAATTGCATAGAACACAAATACCCCCATTTTATCCTCATTGGGGAGATTCTTCTCTTTATCACTGACTCTAGTAACAAAGATCAGTCATTTCAAGCTTGCCTTTGAGAGCAAAATACATCTTTTATAGCATTGCGAAATACTTGCAGCCTAAAGTAGTATACAAGTGGATTAAGCAGACTATCAACCAAACAAATAGTGTTGGATGCTAGGACAAAATAATTGAATAGAGTAGTAGTTTCCAAGCTGACTACAAAATGGAGGAGCATTATAATGATGCCAGGCAGTTTGCACAACACAAAAATGATAACGAGAAGTACAACGATGTAGTAGCGTTTTATATCGCTTTGATACCTGCTTCGTTGCCTATAATCCTGCCTACCAACAGAGGCAATCTCTCTGCTATGTCTTCTAGTTACTCTGATGATACTCAAATTGCAGTAGACTAAAGCAATTGTAGCAGCAGTGAAATTGAATATGAAGATCACATATACAGAATTTATTTCATAGAATCTAGTTAAAACAATGAAGGTGCCTGTTGCTGCGACAGAAAATATGCATGCAAAGGCAGCAATGACTGCGTAAAGTTTGGCCGTTGCGTATTTTAGGTATTTGAAAGGATGACAAATAGCAGCATATCGATCGATATTAACAAACACAACGAACATCAAGGAAAGACAAATAAAAAGTGCTCTCGCTTGGAAAACTAAAATGTATGTATCAAACTTGTATGAAGACGATCCAGATATTTGCACAACAAGAAGCATCGACATGCAGCATCCCAGTAGGCCTATGAAGAGATCACTGCAACACAAGCATCCCAGAGCAGCATTCGATGGATTATGTAGTGTCTTTTTCTTCACTAGTGCAATCATGAAAATTCCATTGAAAGTGAGAGCCTGTATCGATATTATCATCTCAACAATATTTTGAATTGCGATGAAAGTTAAAATGGAACCCATTTTTTGAGTAGTATATTAAATGCTATAGCTCTATGGTGATAGTTCAGTTAGTTCGGAATAGCAAAAACGATGATGACACCAATCCTCTAGTCTCATTCCTGAAGGATGTTGAAGATCAACTTGAAATGCTCCTTACAACATTTGTAGAAAGTCAATATTGATTAGGTGGACTGTATATGCACTGCTTACCAGGAGGGAAAAATTACATCTGCACAAATAGTAAAAACTGCGTGAAAAACTGCACAAATGTCAATTCAATATGCTCCAAGACATTGCTCGTCGGATTGCCATAACGTCTTATTCGAGTGTGGAAGGCTTTGCAAAGAAGTCATTTCATTCATTGCCTTAAGACAGCTGTGCATTTGATAGCAGAGAAGGCGGTGTGGTGATATGGCATTATAACAATCAAAATTTTATAGAGGGCTGTGAATAGAACACCTTACTGTTGAAAGAGGCTTCCTGATTTAATTGAGCGGCTAAGCCTCTGGTTTCATATAATTAGCCTCAAAAATTAAATTAGAAACAGCTAAATTGGTGCTCATTCTTATCAAATATTTGTTCTTCCTTCCGTGATTTTAAAAGAAGAAGTGGCCGATGACTAGTGAGCACAAAACAATCCCCCTGTTGTTTTTATTGCACTTTCCTCAATAGTTTTATACTTAACAAACAACACACTTAAAGTTACAATGCATGAGAAAATAGTTGAAACACTTTACCAAATTCCAGCATTTTTTCCATTCTCTGTCTCCCCCTCCTCCCAGTACAATGTTGATTTACTGCGTGGTTTCTGACAAATCACTTGCAATTTTTCCAAAATACACTGCAGCAGTGTCTTGACTTCAAGAAACAACATTGTTTTGAGGAGAGGGGGCTTTTTATTGCACCCAAGTGCTGTTTAATTAAAATTTGTTATGGAGAAGAAATATTACTCCGGTCATAGATTGAGTCCGTAGCGTTCCCACTACTTCTGGCAATGATTGTATCTCTTCAATACAATACTTATGCAGGGGCATTGTATTTCCAGAAATAACACAAGGAAAATCTGGTGAATGGGGCCCATTTATTGGCATGATTAGTAAAACAGTGCATCAACTTTAGGGGACTGCCCAGATATTTTCCCTGCTTAATAAATAGATAGAAATAATTGGAACGACCTAAAATGCAATGAGAATAATTTATAATAGTGATAATGAAGAGGCGCTTAATGTACTCTTGCAAAGAGATGGAACTTTGTCAATGCACGAGAACATTCGCAAAAATTTATGTTAGAAATATATAAGATTATTCACCACCTAAATCCTCCCTAAATGTGGGAATTTTTCACCAAGAAAGTGGTGGAGTATGACTTTAGAATTAAGATACTATGTGAGCTTCCACCCGCCAGATCACAGAGATTTGGCACAAATTCATTGAAATTTAAAAACGGTCTACTCTGGAATGGCCTCAGTGATGAAATTAGAACTGCAAAGAGCTTAATCATTTTCAAACAAAAAATCAAATTCTGGAATGTCAATCATTGCACGTGCAATATCTGAAGAAACTAGTCATTGGTATACTTATTCTATTTTACCTTATTTTTTTCTATGTAAATTAGGTCATTGATTTGTGTTAGTGTTCTCGTATATTGGTTTTAATTAGTTTAAATAACTATTTTCGTCTACCAACTGTAAATAACTCCATGAAATGAAATGCTTCGTGTCTGGTAATAACGCCTCTGTACTTATAGCAAAAAGTACTTGCATTTTGGCAAATTATCATCTCCTTTCTGCCTAATAGACGTCCTAGGTATGACAATGACTTTCAAAGATATATTTTATATAGTATCTAGCTGGTATCAAAGAGGAGACATTACTGTGAACAACTGTGCTAAATTTCTTTGCAGCTTTAGCTACTATGTTTCGTATAGATTTCAATTTTCAAGGCTAGTAAGCTTCCACAGCGAATATATGACTATGAGAAATAGAAACAGACAAGAATTTAAAGATATAGCAGGTGCTTTCTTTTTAAATTTATGCAGCAGCTTGAAATGTTATAAAAAAAATTGCAAACATTATTCCTGCTTCACTTCAATTTCTCAAGACATGTAGATATCATGATTTTTTTGCTATATGCCATAGAACTCTGTTTCCCAACCTTTTTCTTGGTGTTCCTTTTGGCAAAAATAAAATGGAAACAATTCCACCCTCATCAAATTAAACTGATACTATGCATGTATGGGGTAGTGGACAGCTGATCCGGATTTGGGAGCAAATATGTAGTCCCCAATTAAGAGGTTGAGAGCTCTTGCATGTCCATAAATATGTCAATAGATCATACACTGTATGCAAGAACAATCTGTTAATAGTTAATGGAGTTAAAAATGGAGGCCTGGAAGTTTGCCCCCAAAAAATGTTTGAACCAACGCCCTTTAAAACATCACGAACCACCCTTTTTAAGCATAGAATGTACTTGTTTTCATCATTGATCTTCATGTTAAGAAGGACAGACAGAGCATTCAGCATGCTTCCAATGAATGTTGAAAATATAGAGCAAAAGAAGAAACAGTTACGCTGGCTTTTCCTTTTGCTGTTGCATGCATGCACGCCTAGGCTAGAAGAAAAGCCACCTCACCCAAATAGGCCTAGGAAAAGATGTGCACCTAGGAAAAGAAAAGAAATCTATACGCCATCTTATCAGTCGCTATACAAATGAAAAAATTGAAGTACAATCGTCTTACTCTCGGACTAGGTTCCAAAATGAGACTCCTAGAGAAACTCGTGCCAAAGTTGAAAAGAGAATCACCATCGCTGAACGAAATCATGAAATGATTGCACAATACAGTTTGGAGCACTGCCATATACATCCTCGGAGAATTGTTAGGGGCCAATTCCCCATCAGTAGATGCCAATTTATTATCCAAAATAGTTATATATTCATCATTTTTGTGACTGCTAATGGTAGCTTCCAATTTCACCTTTAGAAAAGATAAATTTTCCCTAGGGAAAAATTCCCCCCAGGTTGGGAAACACTGCCATTGAAGGAAGCAGATCTTGATAGAAGCTCACATTAACTTATGTAGAAAATTAAATGAACTCTGTTGTAGACTCTAGTGGGAATAGATAAGCATTTCTATTAGTAGCAGTTGCCATTGCTCAGCAAAGCATTCCCCTATCATGCCCTCGCACCACTTGCAGAGTCTATAATTACTGGAAAAATTAGTACTTAATTGATAAACTATTTCGCATAAGTCAGTTCGAGAGTTTTTGTTGAGCATTGGCTATTGTTGCATGGCTTTTATATAAGAAAAAAGCTTTCTACTTTCATTCTGGATAAATCTTAATATTTTGTTATATCCAGCCTCAGATATTTCTTCACTGCTCCTTAACTTCTTGAAACTTCCAAGTGCAATAGGCCTAGATTCAACAACTGTGATACCAGAAATAGAATATGCAGATTTTTTGAAGCATGCTGTAGACATTGTGTCCCAACTTTTTTCTTGTTAGATCAAAAATTGTCTTATAAAAGCAGATTTCTCATATAAAATATGAAGCTCAGCCTTTCATGTTTCTTAAATACTTCTTAATTTTTCATCAATTTCAGCCTTATGTTGCTTATCGACATGTTTCTTATGAAATAATGTGTAAGCTACCAGAGCTTACTATAGCTTGAAATTAGACTAAACATAATGCAAAAAGATATCAAAAAAGTAAAAATACCATGCAAAAATGAAGGAAATACAGTTGCATAAATAAATAAAACAAAAGATAGTCAAATTCTGATCAACATAACAAATAGTCTACAAAAATTGCGTTTTAAACCTAACCTCGAATCGTACAACATAACTGTGAGCCTCTGATACAATAGATTGCAGATAGCCAACCAAAATGGACAGACTTGCACTTGAGAATGGTCACTCATTCAGGGAATGACCAATTACGCATGTAACATTGTTTCTTCGATGGGTATTACTTTTTAAGCAAAAGAGAAAAAATATTATCAGCATCTCTAATGATGCCAATATGAATTTGACAATTAGTGTTAGATGCTTGTATGAGCTCAATATTAGGATAGTCGAGAATGCCGAAATTGCTAGGAAATCTCATTTAAATTGATTAATGTAGTTGGATTAATGCTTGTCGATTCCTCTTGAAATTCTAAGCAATTGTAAAATCCTATCAAAGGCTTCCTTAGCACTTTCCTAGCTAACGGGGCATATCGGAGGATTATCCTCACAAACAATATCATTACAATAACTGTTCGGATAGTCGATTCTCGGGTATTCAAAGTGTGCCTATTGGTTTCAAAGGTAAAAATTGTGCAATCAATGGGAATAGCTATCTACGCTTTCAATTCATGCTATCATATACTGTCCTTGGAAGTGACGTCTACACATAACAATAACACTAATACTCCATTGCGTCTTCTTTGGGAGAGACCCTTTTCATTATCCCTGACTGTAGCAACACATAGCAGTCATTTCACGCTTGCCTTTGAGAGCAAAATACATCTTTTATAGCATTGCGAAATACCTGCAGCCTAAAGTAGTATACAAGTGGATTAAGCAGACTATCAACCAAGCAAATAGTGTTGGTTGCTAGAACCAAATAACGGAATGCAGCAGTATTTTCAAAACTGGTTACAATAGGAAGGAACAGTACAGTGATAATAGGCAACTTGCACAACACAAAAATGATAACGAGAAGTGCAACGATATAGTACCGTTTTATATCACTTTGATACCTGCTCTGTTGCCCATTATCCTGCCTATCAATAAAGGCAATCTCTCTGCTATGTCTTTGAGTTACTTTTACGATGCACAGATTGCAATAGACCAAAACAAATGTAACAACAGTGAAATTTATTGTATTAATCACATTGGTAAAATTCTTTCGATAGAATCTGTCTAATAAAATGCAAGCGCACGTCTCCAAGATAGTAAATATGCATCCAACAATTGCAATGAATGCATAAAGCTTTGGTGTGGCATATTGTAGATATTTGAAGGGGTGGCAAATGGCAGCATATCGATCAATGTTTACCATCGTTACGAACATCGAGGAAAGACAAGTAATAAGTGATCGCACATCGAAGAAAAATATGTATGTGTCAATCTTCCCTGAAGACGACCCAAAAATCCGGAGAGCAAGATGTATCGACATGCAACATCCCAGTAGACCAATCAAAAGATCACTACAACACAAGCATCCGAGAGCAGCATTCGATGGGTTATGTAATGCCTTTTTCTTTACTAGTGCAATCATGAAAATTCCATTTAAAGTAATCGCCAGTATCGATATCGCTATCTCGATAATGATGTGAATTACAATAAAAGTTAAAATTGAACCCATTTTTGAGCAGTGTAAAGTAAGTTAGATGTTCTATGGTGATATTTCAGTTAGCTTGGAAAAAGAAAACGATGATGGCACAATTCCTCTGGTGTAATTCTCGAATAGTATTGAAGAATAACTTGACATGCACCTTACTACATTTGTTGCAAGATAGTATCGATGAGTTGGATCATACATGCACTGCTTACCACGATAGAAAAGTTACGTGTACAATAAGTAATAAATGCATAAAGTAAAGATATCAATTCAACATGCCCCAAAGACTTTGATCGTCATGCTGGCATACCGTCTTATTCGAGTGTAAAAGATTTTGCAAAGAAATCAACGACAGTCATTGTCTGAGCTGTGCATTTGATGACAGTAAAGGTGGCCAGATGTTGTGGTTTTTAAAAATGAGCAGCTTATAGAGGATTATGAATAAAACGCCTTGTTAATAAAAGAAGCTTCTTGATTAATATGTGTGATTAGACCTGTGCATTCATATAGTTGGCCTTGAAAAGTGCACTGGAAGCAGCTAAATCTGTGTTCATTCTTATCAAATATTTATTCATCCTTCTGCAATTGTAAGAGAAGATGAGTCCGATGACAGGTGAGCACAAAAAAATTATTCTATTATTCTATTGAACTTTCCTCCAAAACCTTAGCCTACATACAGTAGCCGACGCAGAAAAGCAAACTCTTCTGTGCCATGCTTACGTACGGGCATTCTGTTTCAAGAAATAGAGCCGGGAAAATCTGATGGATGTGGGTGCTCTTATTGTGAATGGTGGCTCATTTATTGACAGCCAGTAAAGCAGTATATCACCAATTGGGGGTTTACCGGTTAACTTCCTTGTTTCCTGCCTAGCCACAATGCCCCAGTACTTATGGCAAAAAAGCGCATTTTATCAACTCCCTGTCTCTGTTTCACCGAATAGACTTTCTATGTGCGAAAGTAACACCTGAAGTATAAAAGTATAAAAGAAGAGGCCATTATATGAACAACTTGATCTGCTATAGCTACTATTCTTAGTTTAGATTTTGCAGTTTTCAAGGCTAGTAAGCTTGCACAATCCAAAAAAAATGTTAGAAATAGAAACATATAGATTCAAATGAATCTCAAAATAAAGCAACTGATTTCGTTTGTGCAGGAGATTGAAACGTTATAGAAGCAATTGTAAGCACCACTATTGTTTCACCTCCGTTTCTCAAGACATGTAGTTAACCTGCTTTCTGCTACATGCCATAGGAGAAAGCAGAGCTTAATTGAAACCCACACTAACTTACACAATAAACTGAATGAGCGCTGCTTTAGACTCTAGTGGAAGCAGATAAGAATTTCTAGCAATTGCAGGTATCGCGTAGCAAACCATTCCCATATAAGACCTTCGTACCACTTACAATATCAATAGTTGTTGGATATATGAGTATTTAATTCATAAGCCGTTTTGCATAAGTCAGTTCAAGAGTATATTATTGATCATTGGCTATCGATGTATGGCTTTTTCATAAAAAAAGTTTTCTGCTTTCAGTTTGGATATTTCTTCTTTCATATCCAGCCTCCAATGTTTCTTAGGGAGTGGTCATTAAGTATCTGTCACGGAGGGGGGAGTGGAGGCTATTTGAGAGGGTTATGTAACAAAGATACAATTTAAGGAGGGATTTCAAACAAATAAAACCAAAATTACTTATATTTCAAAATTTTACAAATAATTTAGCCAGTCAGGTAGCTGAAAGTGTCACTCATAATCTGATGATTCGACTTCAATGCTAACACTTGTAGCAAGTTTCTCTTCTGCATGAAAGCAATCAAATATGGTGTTCTGATATCTTCTGGCTTTTGTGAAATCATTTCTTTTTTTTTGCTTTGGTCATTTGCTTTAATTTTTGAAGCTAGATTTAAAATTTTGTGTAGTATGATTTGCAAAGTCTAAATCTCTGTATACAAAGAATGGCTACTTGTACTCAGGTCTTTTAGACTTTGTAAGAATCTTGGAATCATCTGGCTATATTTGTCAATATCTGTTAAGTGAATTGAGCTGCCTTCTCTTTTGTTGACTTCATCCAATAAAGGAATACCACTTATGAGTAGGTGCACAACATCTTTTACTTTGTTTTGAAGGCTTACTCCCTATTCCTTAATTGATTTGCTTGCATTTGTGGTTGTAGACCTTTCTGTCTCTTTGCTGCTTGAATCATGCTCTGCTATTTAGTTTGTTCTCCTCTTGAAAAGGCTGGTTTTGTGATAATAGCTCCCTGTGCATTCTGCTATCCATTGGTTAGTTCTTCCAACAAATATTACTGTAAATCAATAACTCTTAGCCCATTTGCTTGCCATTGTTTGACAGTCAAATTTTTATGAAACAAATTTGAGTGTAGATTGCCCCTGTCCTATAGTTTTGCTGGAACTTCATCTAAGCTCACTGTAAATTGGAAGCAGAGCAAATACATATGAGCATGGCAGCCCAACTCCAATTATCCAGTGTAGCCACTCGTGTCTGCAATTTTTCTCAAAAGGGGGCTTAAGTGCACCCCAAACCCAAGGACATAAAAACTAGAAAAATCGATGTTTTTTCCAAAAAAGCAAAAAATCTATGAAAAGGGCTATTTACTATCAACTCAGTCCATCAATTTGCCCCTACATTTGCATAATACATTCATCAAGATAATGTCTCGTGTTAGAAATACTTATAAGCAGATGTACATCAGGGTTTTTCTCACTACAAAACAAATATAATATATAATATATGTATTTGGCAGTGAGAAAAACGCTGATATGCATCTGCTCTTTCCTAATTTTAGTGAGATGAAAGCAGCTCATTTCTTTGTAACATCATGCAGTTTAAATTTGAGTATAATCTATGAGACTTGGTGGATATTTTACATGGCTAAATAAAATAGCTATTGCTGAATATAAAGTAGCAATAAAGTTTTTGCTAATGTGTCATTATTGCGATAAAAATGAGTATTCACATGTACTATTTGGGGTTATTTCTTCATGATAATAGTAGGAACATACTTGAAAGCAGATCCTCTATCATTATGTTGTGAAAGTAGGGAAAGGAGAAAATGATGGGAAATTTAATCCCTGAGGTTTTGCTCTCAAAAATAGAAATAAGACAACCCTTTCTTTTCCTCGGTACTAGAACTGCGATATTGTGAGTAACCAATGTGAAGTCTCACCAAATTGTAATAAATGATTAGGTCTATAAATGAATTGAGGCTTCCAACTCGGGTTCCCACACAGACTGAAAATTCTTCTATCTTCAGGACCACAATAATTGCATGGTAGTTCACCGTAATCGGTAAATGTAGGAATGACTTCGAAACTGTTTTTACACAAATTTGTAGATTAAACAAAGGCCATCTCATTGTCATTTTCAACAACTCTACTAAGGTCATTGATTGAGGTCTTTAATTGCCATTGTTGCTGTTGTTATTGCTTCATATTTTTGCATGGAGGTACCTCTATGTATTTTTGGGTGTTCAGAAGAATTGGTAAAATTTAAATTAAAAATGAGCGAAAATAGTCAGTTTTCCACAGCCACCATCGCGGGCTCTTACATCTGATAGTGAGAGTTGACCAGGTGTATGAACTGCACATGGTTCTGTATGCTAAACATATTGTTCTGTGGGAGGCATTAAATACATTTCAGATCTTTTTGAGGAGTATCAAATAATTTTTCGACTTTTAGGGTGGGGCATCAAAATTTATTTGGAAATTCAGAAAAAGCTTCCACCCCACATGACATATGCTTAATGACCGCTCCCTTAACTGTTTCTTAAACTTCTTGAAGCTTCCAAGAACAATAAACCTAGATTAAACAACTGTGATATAAAAAATAGAATATTCAGGTCTTTTTGAAGCATACTGTTTATGTTGTATCTATTTTCATTCTCGTTCCATCAAGAATTTTTTTGATAAAATCCGACTTTTCAGGTAAAAGTTTGAAGCTCAGCCATTCATGTTTCTTAAATGCTTCTTAATTTTTGATCAATTTCTACTCTATGTTCTTTTTCAACATGATTCTTATGAAAGAACGTGTTACAAATTAGACTAATTATAAGGCAGAAAGATACCAGGCAAAATGCATATATCATGTGCAGACAGAGAAAATACCATTGAATAATTAAAGTAATCAAAAAAATTCAAATTTGGATCGAAATAGCAAATATTCTACTAAAATTCCATTGTGGGCCTAACCTCGAACTCTGCAACATATTTATGACTACGCGATTCAACAAATTACAGATACTTTACCAACACGTACAATTGAGGGGCATTTACTAAAATAGTGAAAAAAATCAATGTATATTTCAAGTTGCGTTTTAAACAGTGAAAATGGCATTCCTCTATTTCAATCAAACACAACAAAATTCCTCCTTGATGGCATTACGAAACACTCTTAATCTGAAATAATATACAACTGGATTAACCAAACTATCAAGCAGGAGCAATGTATCAGATATTAGAACAACGGAGAACATGGTATTGCTCAGTCTAATTGCGAATACACGAACAAGAAGCAAAGAGATAATGATAGGTAACTTGCAGATGAAAAATATGACAAACAATAGCAAAACAATACGATAACGTTTGGTCTCTGATTGAAGTACAGACTGTTCATTCACAGGCTGGCAGCTAACAGGAAAAACTGCTGTATTCTGTCTACGAATGACGCAAATGATTCTGTAATTGCAGTAGATCAAGACTAGCGCAATTGCAATGGATACTGCTAAGCAAATGAATAAAAAGAAATATAGCTTATAGAATCTATCAAAAACAATGGCAGAACTTAATATCACGACTACCAGTAAGGATGCAGAAGTAGAGATGATTGCATAACGTTTGGGAGTTACATACTGCAAGTATTTAAATGGATAGCAGATGGCAGCGTACCGATCAACGTTCACAAAAGTCATGAATATTGCTGAGAGAGCAATAATAACAGATCTCACTTCAAGCATATGATAGTGTATTGTGTTCTGTTCTGCAAATACCCGAAAACGTAGAGACAAAAACAGTATGCTCACAAGCAATGTAAGTATCCCCATCAACAGGTCGCATGAGCACAAACATCCCAATACAGCATTTGAAGGAGTATGAAGCTCCCTCTTTTTCACCAATGCAATCATAAACATTCCATTTAGTAGCACAACGATGATCGATATCGTTATATCAATAGTCTTTTGAACTGTAACAAATACTTCCATGGAATTAATTCTTGAACTGTGAGGTGTACAGTTATTACTGTTAGGACAATGAACTTCAGCAACTCTTTGTTAGAAATATGTGGAGGATCTGCGCTATTGTGAAGGACAATAAACAAAAATACCAGATGCTTTACTTTCCAAAGCCCTGCTGGTAGATTTGATAATTGTCAAATATTCTGATTACTTCTTTTGCATCCTTAACGTAAAATGACCTCCCTGTTTGTTCTAGCGTCCTTAATAAGTCTTTTGTAAGGAAACCAGCTGTTTTCATAATAATCCTTCATTCTAAAAGCTTTTTATATCTCTCCGAGGTGTGTCAATGACTTTCTGTCGTTGGAAACTTTATACTCTCTCTCTTTTGCGTATAGAGTGTAGTGGACAGAAACGCTTTCCCTTTAAATAGTCCCATAGCGTTCTATGTAGGATGGATCCAACAAAAACAAAGTCATGAAAATAGGATTTGCATTTGGCCCCATTCACACTATGCCGGATTCATCACATATCGGATTACTTCCTATATCAGATAAGCCTTCCATTCACACTATACCGGATGAAACCGATATGCTCCCTATCTCTTTTGCGGAGTGAAATCACTCCGCTGTGAAAGTGGTATGTATCGGATTACTTTCGATATCGGATCACTTTTGATCCAGTGTAAATGCATGAATCCAATGCATCGTCACACCGGATACGCTCTCTGAGCTCCAGTCTGCGTTGTTTTCGAGCGTTAATCGATTTTTAAGCCGTGACAGTTGCCATGAAATGTTCCTCTAAAGAAAAGGATTAGTGACGTGAATGAAGCGTAACGGGGTAGTGTGAACAATGCCTAAAACTGAATCCGATATAGTATGAACATGTAAAATTTTGACACCGGGTTCGGTCAAGAATGCGGTACAAGATGAATCCAATATAGTGTGAATGGGGCCTTAATTAATGCCATGTAAATTTGAGCAGACCACTTAATTTATTTCTCCGTATCCATGTGGAGATATTTGACAATTCTATTTGGGCCTTTTGGATTAGATTTTCAATATTAGTAGATGCTACGGTGATAAAAGTATCATCAGAGAAGAGACCTGTTTTAGAGTCAATCAAGCATTTTTCAAAGTCATTCAAGTATATTATAAGAGGAAGGGGCCAAGACATGAACCTTGCGGGATACCACAAGTTCCAGTGTTAGTCCCCGCATTGAGGAAATTTGCGGCACAGTACTGCCTCCTATTTTCGAGATATGATTGAATGCAGCCCCCAGCAATATCTCGAATGCCGAATTTCCTCAACTTTCCTATCAAATTTGCATGGTTAACGGTATCAAATGCCTTTTTCAAGTCGAGAAATATTGCTAAGTGAAGGTGCTTGTCGTATTATCATACCAATTGTCAGTAATATCAATCCATGATGTAATTGTTGAGCAGCATTTTTGAAAGGCTGAATGACTTATTGTTAGGTCCTTAGTTACCTTCAAATGTTCATAGATTTGATTATGAACTATCCTTTCAAGAATCCTGCGGAATACAGAGACTAATGAGATGGGCCTATAATTATTTGCGTCACTTCTAGATCCTGATTTGGAAATAGGGCTTACCTTTGCCACTTTCTAGATGTCAGGGAAGACGCCTTTCCTTAAGGAAGAGTTGAAAATCATAGCTAACGGTTGACTTATAAGATCTGTGACGTCTTACATCAACATTTCAGGGTTCTTACCAGGCGCAGGTGCCTTGCCATGTTTAAGCTGTTGAATGGATTTACGAACATAGTTGCAATTAACGGGAGTAAAACATATTGAACTTTGAATTTTGAAGTTTTAGAGGATTATCATTTGAATTTTGCTAAATCTAACCCGCTAGTTTTGGTTCCACTAAAACAAAATGATGATTTAATGCTTATAATATGTCTCTTCTCTTCAACTGTTAAGGTGGATTTCCACTTATAGCAAATTTCTCGCGGACAGGAACAGAAACGACAATTTTCTGGGGAAAGGAACGGAAAATTTTACTTTGGTAATTTCCACATCTCTATACCGACAGGAAAGGAAAACTGTCTGTTGTAAACATGGTGGTCCTTAATGTGACAACAAAGTAGCTAATATTTCTTCGAAATCAAATGAGTCAAAGGAAACGCAAAAGAAAATGTGTGTGACAACGATTTACTGAGTGATGAAAGTGAAAGGTGAATGTCTTTTGTTGATAAAGGAGATGAAGCTTCACGATCATGCCCTATTCTTTGCGTACTTTCGCATGAGCCTAACAAAATTTGAGCAAGTATTGACAATAGTGGCTCCTAGAATACAGGAGTACTAAGGGTTACCTTATGAGATCATTTTACGAACGATGCCCAAACAACAATTGCAGTAAGTTTTCGTATTTGGCCTTGACGAATAATATCTGATACTTCAAACGTTATCTTGGAATCCTTGGTAGCAAAATATTTGCTTTGTCCATCATCTCTAAGTACCTTAGCCGTGTCCTTTACGTGCACACGTCACGCAACAGAGCTACCTGATTGGCTATTGAAATCATACAATGTCTTTTCCGCACTGAAGGACAGAAAAGTTGAACTTGATTCAGCTTTCCTAGGAACAGAATAGAACAGAAAATTTTCCAGCTCATGTGACCCTCGCACATGCCCACAAGCTTGTCTGTTCCGTTCGGCTCCTGTCCGCAGAAAACTTCCTGTAAGTGGAAATCAACCTTTAAAACCGTAGGTATCGCTGAGTTTGAGGATCTGTCCAAGACTTTGTTAATGTTCTGCCATATTTTTTTCGGGTTGTGCTGATGTTCATTAATTAATTCATGGTAATACGTTGGATAGCAAATTTTACTTTTCGTCACAGCATTCCTAAGTTGCCTATATACACTCCACTTTTCAGGAGATTTTACGACAGCTCTTTTTGCTAAGTCCTTCTTTCGCATTAAGTCCCTAATTGATTGATTTAACCATGGTGCACAATTATCACGAACTCTTTTGTTTTTGAGAGGGGCATGCATGTCTAGAAAAAGTTAAAAAATCCCCTGATTCCTCTTCGTTTGCCTTCAGTCGAGTGGGCAAAATAAAAAACTCAAATGGTTTGAGCTTTTGCAAAGTTTCCATCGACCAATAATCCCCTAAACAGTCAAATGGCATTATCGTCAATATAGCAAGCCGATAATACTTACATTTCAACAGCATGCAATGTTTCAACTCGAAAAGAAAGACTTCGGAAATGGCGTGTAGGAGTGAGGAACTGCTAACTTGTAAGTCCCGATGTAACCTACATCGTGCATTCGAAGAGGCTTTCGTGGAAGATGTACGAAGCTGACGATTTATGTGGCATCTTTCATGCAGGAGGTTCAAGGAAAATCGAGTGAAGAACAACGCTTTTGAAGTCATTGGTTTGCCACACATTTACCTACATCAGCCGTCGTTACAAGATCTCATAGTGTGTGGAAGTATATTGAAACTAATGGCAAAGGTAAATGGCATCTCTTTTTGCATGAATTTGCAATTCTGGCCTCTAAGTTCTAATTGACTTTCACACTTCCTGGGGCCAGTCATTTATAGCTCTGGATAAAAGGACCATATTAAAAAATCATGTATAAAATTTCATGCCGAAATTCGAGCCGAAATGGCTATCTATAGAATTACGTTTCTAAGTAGATTTGACTTATGCATTTTAATGTTGCTTTCTTTCTTCATTGCTATTTTACTTCAATCTACCTGATAAATTTGCTCTAGAACTTTCCTTTAGAGTAAATTATAATCCTCAAAATTCTCCATGAAGCTTCATATTCCTAAGTATCCTGCCTCGGTACCCAGGGTTGTAAATTTTGACAAAGAAATTTTTGGACAAAAGATTTTATTCACTTCTTGGATTACTGAAATGTAGTTCTACTCCTTTTCTGTCTCTCTACTGTACAGATGTCTTCCCCACGCTCAACTTTTTCATGGCAGAATTATTGCTTCTCTCCATGATAGCGCCATTCTCGATAACAGCTTAGCCATGTTCATGTGCCACAGGAAGTGACATGTCAGTCGATGAGAGTAGCCGAATCGGTGCATTCGTTTAAGTGGAAACTGTCTGTCCACTCGGCCGAGTGGGCCTAATCGTTCGAATCGGTCCATTCGTTTACGTGGAGACAGGGCTTTATTAATCCTCTCTCTCATTCAGTCATTAACGGCCAAGAGTTTCTGAAAAAGCCGCTTAATGAAAGGTGTTGCTGACACTTGTCGGAAGCCTTCTGAGGCTTCCCCAGAAGCCATTTGCTCTCGGGATTGATGATACTTACTCCATCTCTAAGAAGATATATTGTTCATTGTGAAGTAATGTAGGTAATTGAATCTCTATCCATACCACAAAACAGTGTTAGAAATGATAGATAAAGGCCCTCTTTTGAGAGTAGAATGCTGCCCATGCATTTTGTAATTCCAACGCATTAGCATAATTCACGTTTATTTAAATAGTCTGTTGGTACTACAGAACTTCAAAACAGCACGAAACAGCGGCAATATTTTCATATGCATCTGTTCATTTCTGAAACATTTTTAATAAGCACTTTAAACAGTTCTGTTTAGATCTAAGTTGAATTTAGCAAATTTGATCTACAGATTTGAGATTCGATATTAGGAAAAATCGGCATGTATAAGATTGCATTATAGAATTTGAGTAGCAAGACGCCATTAGATACGTTTTGAAAAGTTTTGAGAGAAATTCAGAGTGAAGATTCAGTAGATTCCATCACTATGGAATTATCATCATTGAAATGCTGTGATAGAACACATTTATTATTGCTTACAATTTAGACAACAACGGAAGCTTCTTGGCTACTATGTTTTAAAATCATAATGACTACAATCAGCTAGGCAATTAATCAAATTAATATGATTGAAATAGGAATAATAAATTTGTTATTGCTTATAAATATACAACAATAGAAGCATATTGACTACTGTTTATATCTTTAAGATCATAATTTCGTCTATCAGCAAAGCAGTACTCACTTATATCATGAAGTTTCACAGGAAGGGGGTGGTAGCAAATCACTAAAAGGATAAAAAATTTTCATACCTCCCTAAAATATATGTCATAAACGTTGTAGCACCACAAAAACATGCAAAGCTATGTCACCCCCCCCCATTTGTCAGCCAGGTGGGTGCATCTGAGAAGGAGGTACAAAATCATTAGAATGTAAGGACTTAGAATTTAAGATAGGGATTCTGTTTCAGGTGTTGGCCAGTAAATTTATAGAAAAGCTGTATTCCACTAAGTTGTATTAACCTGTATTTGTAAGGTGCTTAAATTACCATATTTAACACCAGTTTTTAATGTCCTGCTTGTTTGATGAAGTAGAGAGTGTATTTAAATTGAAGAGTCAAGGGAAGGATAGGGAATGGGTTCAATATTAATGTACTTCTATTCTTAACTATTGTACTAATATTTTATTTTTAAAAAGTTCTAACCTGTCAATGCTTTTTGCAAAATTGTTACAAAACGCTTTTGAAAGGCCATGGAAAGTAAGTGATAAGGTTCTGAAATGCTACTTGATTGTCATTAACATGAATGATTTTTGCATTGAAATTTATCAAATCAAGGTAGAGCACAGAAGTTACACAGTAATGAAATTATGAACGCTTATGATAAAACTATCAAAAAGTTTGCTTTGATTACATATCCCCGAAAGCATTGTTTGAGAACAGCTGAGCTCTCATACTATGCTCAGAAAATTTCATAATTTTGCAAGTTTGCTTGGGCCCCGGTACCTGTCATCCTAATGACCGGTCTGTAGGAGCAATTTTTCTTAGATGGTACGTCAGTTTAGACGTGTGGTTGCACAGGTGAATTAGAGCTAGTTCATACGATGAGCCATAGATGACCCAAACTTATTATAGCATTGGTTCAGCAATGGCGCGACCGAAGGGGATGAGCCAGTGTCAAACAAAAGAGCAGCGTGACTGTGGCTCGAGCCGATTCTTTTCTGTGGTTTCATACGTTGAACCGAAGATGATCTTAACTACTCGAATTGCTAAATGCATAGGTTCGGCTCATCTACGGCTCATCATATGAACTAGCTCTATTCAACAAAACTGATAGATATTCAGTCTAGAGGATCAAACGTTCCAAAAATGTTTCTTTACATTATATAATGATATATTAAAATGCAAGTTTATTGTTTCATCAAAAATAAAATTAATGTTATATTCTGCTAGAGCTTAAACTCTATTAGCTCTTAAATATCATTTTTCTGATTATATTTCCAAACTTGTTAAATTCCGTTGAAAACGTTGAAAAAGGAGTTATATTAGAATAAGCTGTTTTTTATAAGAAACAAACTCTCTTGCTTCAACCTGGATGTATCTCAATATTTCGTCAAATCCAGTCTTAAATGTTTCTTAAATTTAAAGACTTCAAATGACAATAGCTACCGACACTAGAATATTGTGATGCAAGAAAAAGAATGCTCAGGCTGTGTGAGGTATGTTGGATGTTCATTCTATTTTCTTTGTAGTTCGATCAAAAATTTAATAGCAAACGCAGTTTTTGCATGTTATTATGTGGACTCAGCCTGCATTTATTTCTTAAACGTATCTTAATTTTTGCCTAGTTTCAGCCTCATTTTTCTTGCGGACATGTTTCTTATAAAAAAACGTGTATTGAAGTTATCGCTTAAAATGAATTGATATATGTATGGCCAACAGCCATCTCTAGGGATTTCATTACAATGCATGAATGGCCCTAGAGGCCAAAGTAAAATGGTGAAACAGTGAGATCAGAATCTGTGAACACCTTCATTGAACATATTCATTGAAGACGCTGAGTAGGCATGAAAGCAATCAATGGTGATGGAATAACTTTATACTTGCATTACGCAATGACTAGTTAACATTTCTAAAATGAAAAAGAATGGCCATGTAGCACATTCTGTTCTGTTAGATAAGAAAATCAAACTTTTCCTTCTTTAGAGAAGGCCTTTCCCGTTGTCTCTAGCCATTACAGAATATGTAAATAATCTTAAAATTGCTTTTGAGAACAAAAAACGTCTTTTACAGCATTACGAAATACCTGCAATCTAAAATAGTATACAATTGGATTGATTAGACTATCAAGCAGAAAAATAGTGCTAGATGCTAGATGAAAATAGAGTGGAATCCTACATTTCTTCTTGACAAAAGTAAGGAAGAAAATATTAATTGTATTCGGAAGTTTGCACAACACAAAAATAGCAACCAAGAGTAAGACAATGCGATAACGCTTTTTCTCTCTTTGATATGTACTATTTTGCTCAACATCATTGCCTTCACTGGAGGCAATTTCTCTCCTATGTCTTTGAGTTACTTTAATGATCCTGAGATTGCAGTAGACCAAACCAAGCGTAATTGCAAGATAGTTGATTATGGAAATCAAGTAAATGGAGCTATTTCCATAGATTACTCTTACAAAAATGATAAAAATGCACTGTACGATAGCAAATAAGCAAGTACAAGAGGCGACGGCTGCATATAGCTTTGGTGTTGCATATTGTAAGTACTTGAAAGGATGACAAATAGCAGCATATCGATCTGCGTTAACTAGCATCATGAACATCACAGACAGAAAACTAAAACCTCCTCGCACATGGAAAACAGCAAAATATGCCTTTGACCAGCCTGTATATGATCCAAAGCTCCAGAAGAAAATAGGTATCAGCAGAAAGATTGAGAACAAACCGGTCAACAGGTCACTACAACACAGGCAACCCAAAGCAGTATTTGATGGATTATGAAGAGTCTTCTTCTTCACCAATGCAATCATGAATATTCCATTGAAGATAATAATTGGAATCGATATCAATATCTCAATGCAATGTTGAACTATATAGGGTAATTTCGAACTCATTTTTGGGCAATGTAGAGTATTACTACTGTTATTCTCTCTTTTATAGGAGCTACTTTCAATAGGAATGAATTGATAAAAACTTTTCGTTAGCTTCAAATCTCACAGAAAATTGCAGATAATCTTTGCATGCTTCTTGTTCATATACTTGTACTACTGACATTGACTGCACACATTACTACATTATAGAATCTGTTTTCCAAGTGAGCATACATGGTAAGGTGCATGTATAAAACTACCGTCACTAGCATAATCCAAACAATACCTTTAGTGTATGTAATGCAAACCGCTGTTTGGTTTGGCTTTATTTTGACAGTATGACGGTTGAAAAATGCGCACTCAAATTTTTTCATTAGAGAAGTTGCATTAAAGGGGAGCATACATAATAATAAGGTGTATGTAATAAAACTGGAGTCATTAGTATAATGCAAGCAATACATTCACTGCAAGTAATGCAAGCTGCTATTTTGTTTTAACTTGTGAAAGTGCCTGGATACCACTTGCTGCTACACTTGCACTACAGAAAATTCTTTCTGGTTTAACTATGGAATCTATATTCCAAGGAAGCATACTTCAGAAAGCGTATGCAATAAAACTGTAGTCAGTACCATAAAGTAATTAATGCATGAACTGGATATAATACAAGCAGCTGCTTATTTTAAATTAACTTAGACCACATGATGGCTAAGTTATAAGTACTGTCTATATAATGACAAGTAGAACACCTGTGTAAGTTGACTTAAATCTCCTGTTATATGCAGAAATTTAGTCGATTTGTTTGACTATCACTATGACTCATAAAATTAGACTCTTATTTGAACTAAGGATCGTGCTAAACCTGCATCCTCCTACTAAATATTAATTTACCTCTCTTTTAAATAAGAGAAAAGCTGGCCACTATTTGATGAGCAAAAATATAATTAATTTCGCGTTTGCATTAACATTTCTTTTCATGTTCTTATACCAGCAAATCAAGCACTAATGCAATCTAACTACTTCGTCGTTGTCCTTAGGCAACCAATTCCCTTCTGTCTTAGGCTAACGAGCGCTGGTCCAGCAATGGCCAGTACTTCATTAAATCATGGCTTAGAAGATCTCATGAAAAACTGCAATGGTATTTTTTGCGTAAAAGGGGACTAGAGACTTGTGTATCTCTCGGTAGGAAAACCAAAGTCGCGCATGTATGAATCAACCGTCATCATGCTACTGTTGCCAAATAAAGAGAAAAATAAGGAAGATGTGGAAAAGCAACAGTGTGCCACGAGGAACACTGGGTTAGTTAATGCTAAAGTAATTGCTTAGAAATTTTGGTAGTAGTTATATGTCATTGTAATGTATATCTCTAGGGATTTCATAGTAATATCGGGGGAGGGGAGAGAATTGAGAGGTGCAAAGGTGCTTGAGACTTTGCTAAAGCGGTAAAACAGAGGGCTCAGAATCAGTGTACACATGCCTAGAGGAAGCCGAGTAGCTACGAAACCAATTGATGATGACAGAACAACTTTCTGTTTCCATCACTTGCAAGAATTGCTATAATGACGTGGAATGGTTATGTAACCATCATATAATCACCATCATATCACCTCCCATTAACTTGAATCATGCAGTCTTGACTAAGACAATCACAACCTTTGTCTTGTTTATCAAAAGTCCACCGTATTGTCTCTGTACTTTCCAGACGATAGGGGTGGAAATGAAAATACAAAAAGAATATGACAGACTGGCATTTTTATTTACATTTGCATAACACATTTATATAAAGAAGATTCTGAAAAGATTTCCTCATGCATAGATATAACACGCCATGGATTAATGAATTTCAAATAGGATATGTTCAAAGAATGAAATTGAACTGGTACATAGAAACAAATTCAAACTTGCCTTTGAGAACAAAATACAGTTTTTATTGCATTACGAAATACCTGTAGTCTAAAATAGTATACAATGGGGTTGATTAGACTATCAAGTAGAAAAATAGTGTTGGATACTAAACTAAAAATATAGATTGAAATAGTAATTTTCATTTTGACTACTGCAATAAAGAAAACTAAAATTACGTTGGGTAGTTTACACAACACAAAAATGATGACTAAGAGTACAACAATGCGATAGCGCCTTTTCTCGTTTTGATATCTACTATACTGTCCATCACCTTGGCCTTGGCGAGAGGCTATCTCTCTGCTATGTCTTTGAGTTACCCTGATGATCCTCATATTGCAGTAGATCAAAGCAGACGCAATAGCAACGAATACGATTATGGCAATCACATATATAGAGTTAGTCTTATAGATTGTCTTTACAGCAATAGAAGCGCTGGTCAGTACGATAGCAACTAGACATGTGCAAAGACCAATCGCTGCAAAAAGTGTGGGTGTTGCGTATTGTAAGTACTTGAATGGATGGCAAATAGCAGCGTATCGATCGATATTTACCAACATTATGAAGATCATAGAAAGAAGACCAAAAACTGATCGTACTCCGAACACAAGATCATATACGTGAAAGTCGTCTGGTGAAGAATACCCAAAAATCCAGAAAAACAGTGGTACCAACATAAAAAACGAGAGTATGCCCATCACTAGGTCACTACAACACAGGCAACCCAAAACAGCATTTGATGGATTATGAAGTGTCTTTTTCTTCACCAATGCAATCATGAACAATCCATTGAAAGCGATGATTGGGATCGATATCACTATCTCAATACAATTTTGAAGTACTACGGCGGGTAATATCGAACCCATACTTGAGTAATGGAGCGCAAGTTCTTTACTTCAAATATTATATATTAGATAGTTTCAGCAGGAAAATAACTTGATGACAACTCCTGGCTGCATGCTGTAGAATCTATCTTCCAAGCAAGCATATGGTAACAAAGGGTAATAGCTAATAAAATCTGCAGTAAGTAGTATAGGCACACATTAAATGCACTATATGAAATGCTAGCAGCTGCTTTGTTTCATTCAATTTAGGCAAAGTGTTGGTTAAATTATATACGACCTTCAAGTAAATATGAGTAGAGCATGTGAATGTTAAGATTCGTCGCCTTCCAGCTGCAAGTAATGACTTGTATGCCTATCACTGTGGGCTCATAAATTATGACTTCTTACATATACTGTGCAGTATTCTAAACATGCCATCTTATTAATCAAATATTGAATGATCTCTCTTTAGAATTAAAAGGAAAGCTGGTCACTGTTTGATGAACGAAATATAACGAATCTCTTGTTTGAATTCAAATGCCTCTTCATGGCATTGCAACCCACCCGGTTATGTCGCCAAGCAACATCATACTGCATTCAACACATTGAAAATTTCCTCTTTTCTACAATACTTTTAGTAATACTATTCCTCTTTTATCAAATTCCTACATTTATTTCTCAAAAGGTCTTCCTATCTCCGTCAAAACTTTCAAGGGAGACTTAAAGCTATGGCATCTTGCAAGTACGGTGATAGGGGTTCACCTGTGATGAAATATGTTGTTGCTCCAGTCAACACCACCTGTTGCCTTTGAACAAAGCTGGTTTGGCTATTTCAGAGTGGAGCCTATCATGTGAAATATTGAAGATGCACATGTTTCTTGAAGAGGGGCATGCCCCTTCCTTGGACTTAAATGATGAGTGTGAGATAAGCTATAAGCCAACGCGTTATCTATAAGTCAAAGTCCTATCCAAAAATGATTATGTCTTTGTGTTACCTTAGAACACTAAATCTAAACGCCATCTTACAGTTATCTGACGGAAGCCCTCGAGAACGTTCGTAAGTAAAGAAAGCGATAGCTCTTTAGAAAAGATTTTGCAACGAAGAAAATGAAGGCTCTAGGGGCTGTACTCACCAAAAAACATTGGAAACTAGGCCCTATTATTTGGCAATGAATGCATATTTCAGGAATATGATAAGTAGATATCCTTCGCTATTGAGAGACTCGGTATGTTTACAAGCTCAAACTGCCAAGTTGTGATTTGCCAATGTACAAATGTGACAAGTTCAAATTTATTTGAGACCTTTTTTCTTTGCCAAGGAATTTCAAAGCGAGTCAATGGCTATGCTAAGATAAGGCATACAGTTTCTACTTAAGGTGATGCAATCTTTAATAAATTGAGAGGTACTTAAGGAGACTTTTAAGAATTATTTCTTGCTGATCTGTACTCACAGACGTAGGTATTCTCTTAGCGTAAGGGGACATGCAGTTTGTTAATTTAGTTTGAGCTTCCTTCCAGTCATCGTTAAATAATGAGGATATTGTCTTGCCATTCGTAGTACAAAAGGATTTTGGAAATAATGGGTAAAGTTCCTCTTCTTAGAATAGAAAAATGCTCATGTATTTTACTATTTTAATCCACTGGCATGAATCATAATTGTCTATGCAATCCAAAGCAAAGCTTAGCAGTCACACTACTTTTTCATAATCAGTAATTTTATATGGTAATGTTATTGTCAAAAGAACCATTCTCAATTGCTTTTAACAAGTTTGTATGCATATTGGCAGGATGAATCGGCATGTATGAGATTGTTTCATGGAACTTTAGTAGCACAGTATTCATTAGAAACCTTTTCAAAAGTTCAGATTGAATAGTCAGTGGATTCAATCAATAATGAATTATTTTTTACAATTCCCGCAAAAGACATATTTTATATCGCTTACATATTATCATATAGCAACATAAGCGTCCTGACTACTGGATACTTTGTGATTATAATGGCTACTACCAACAAAGTAATCAATCAAATGATCATGATGGAAATAGCAATAAGTCAGTTAAGAAACACAGTTCTAATGAACTGAGTTTCTTTTGAAGTTATACTTCAATTCAGAGAATATGTACTTGTACATATAAATTTCTATGCAACATGACTGAAACATACCTAGTCTAGAGAACATATCTGAATAAAAGTTCAGAAGGTCCACATTACCTTGAAAATGCTGCTCAGAATTATACTTATTAGTTTTCAAATTTGTATGCTTACATCTAAGCTTATTATTTTCATGGGACTATAATTTATGATATACTTTGAAAATTTTTCTCCAATTCTACGGCCAGAGGATAAATGCTGCAAGGTCATAAAGAAAAATTTGCAGATAAAAACTCTACTGAAAACGTTGCTATAAGTTCTAGCCATTGAAAAGCGCACGTCCCTTACTATGAAAGAATCTTGAATAAGACAATCACGCCCCTTTTGTCTTCCTTTGTAAACGCCTTCCCCCTTGTCTCTGGCCATTAGAGAGCATAAAAATCATCTCAAGCTTGCCTTTGAGAACAAAATACGGCTTTCAACACAGTGCGAAACACTTTTAATCTAAAATAGTATGCAATAGGATTGATCAGAGTATCAAGTAGAAAGCTTGAGCACATCCTGGATAAGCAGAGATGATCCGTTTATCCTCTATCCGACCCAGGTGGGGTCTACTATCCGTACTAGTTTGGGTTGGATAGAATAGTTGCACGTCTTTGGAGTTGATCCATGTGGGTCTCGTGTGGACATACGGATCCGATCCAGAACTGTGCAGATGCAAAATGAGGCTTGTTTTCATTACCAAATACAAGAGTTCCCCGTACGCAGTAAGAAGCCTCTTTCATCTGTACTATTGTGGATCGGATCCGCATCAGTGGTTTCCAAAAGAGACCCGTATGTATTGGATCTACATAAAGACAGAGCCAGATTAAACCCTCTCCTGTGTGCACGAAGATATTTCCTTTTTATTTCCTGACAGATGAACAAATAGAACTGAAATATTTTCAAAAGTATAAATGCTATTTTTTTGAAAATGCCTAAACTAGTTTTAAAATAGATGCGATTTTGAAGTAAAATATATAATAAATATATATCATTAAATATGTTGAATACATCAGGAAATCGATTTTCAGTTCATATTATCAAAGGAAATAAATTTAGCTGTTTTTATTTCGGAAGCGGATCAGTTAAGAAGCTTCTAGACCAGTGCTATTTGGAATGCTTATTGGAAATGTGATTCAACAGTACAGTGCACACCAAACTAGGTAAATTAAAGAAATATCTGTGAATACTATGATCACAGAATAAATGTGCTACTGCCTGATTTGTATTAGATCGTATGGTACTTTGCTTCCAACTTACTGGTTGGCTGAAAAGCATTGTCCATCTAAATAAAGTAATACTCTATTGTAGCTAAAAGATTTAAATGCTAATTGAAAATTAAGGCTTAGTGTTTTCACAATTAACTGAGCATCGAATACAGTTAAGTCAAGTAAAATGATGCAGGGATCGATGGTACAGATGTAGTTGTCATAAGAAACTCTCCTTAACTACAATCTTGGACAAAATATATTGAGAAAACGACAGAATTACAGGTAGAACTGACAAATTTTCAACTCCAACTTAGAAAAGGAGTAATGTAGCCCTTTCTCTCCCCCTAGGTCAACGATAGGGGAACAACGCAAGTCATTTGGTCAACATTGAATGAGGGGGAGGGGCAGATGTGAAAGCAATGCATCTTTTTATGAAAACTAAAATCTGTCTCATTATTTTTGTCCAAGATTGTAGCTTTGCATCGTTGGCGATTAAACAAAATCAAACCAGCAATAGAAAGCCACCTCAAAAGTGGTAAGCTGGCTTTCACCAGCTTAGTTGTAGAGTTTCGAGCTAGAATATTCTTTGGCTTTGATTAAAAGGTATAGCTAAAGCACAGTAAACAACGTAAACAAGAACAAAACTTTTTGGAGGGCAGGAAGACTATGGTCTAGTAAATGTGTTACCTACAATCGTTTTATATCATATCATTCTTGTAGCAAGGCCACTCAGATCTAACATTCATAGAAACATAGAAAATAGATTGATAGGTGGCCTTACTGAATTTTAATTTTGGAGAATATACTATTCCGTTACTGATAAAGCAAGCTTAATAGCCCAATTTTATGAAACAATATGTTTATCTTTTGAATATGCTTATCGTAAATTTCAGAAATAACTCCTGAAATACCAGTGTAATTATAATTAATGAGACTAAGCCAATTAGTTACTCACTGCAGCACAAGCATACCAAAATGCTATCTGATGGAGTATGCAGCATCTTATTTGCTACAAATGCAACGATGAAACACCATTCAGAAATGTTATAAAAGCAGAGAGGGCGAGCTCAACAGAGCAGTAGATAATTATGTAGGTTGTAGTGGACTCCATTCTCAGATGATTTAGATGGTCTTGATAGACAATTAGAGAGTGATTCCTTGCTGCTGCTGCAAGTAATGCTCTTTAGGAAAACAACTCCGCCACAAAATGAAACCAACTAAGTATACAATTGAAGGTTCTGCCATTAAATAACATTGATTATATTTTACAGAGAGATCTGTCGAGTTGTCCGAAGACTATGTATATGAATTTCAATAATCACAATTTTTCAAATTTTAAAGTGTTTGAGCTGCTTTTCGGGAATTCATGCCACTTCTTTACAAATATTTGCATTTAAAAACTTATCTTAAGTTGTAGCGAGGGACATGGTCCCTTGTAATCAAGTATTGTCATAAAAGATTATAAGACTTAATGTGTAAGCAAATTTCAAGAGCTTTTGTATGCTTAGATTGGCTGAAGGGTAAACTACTTGGTGCAGTTGCAATTTATGACATAACAAAAAGGAGGATGCCATTCCAAGGAAAATACTAATCCAGAACTAATAATCTACAACATTCCATTGAAAATGATAATTGGAACCGATATCACTATATCAATATAATGTTGAACTAGTAGGGCGGGTAATGTTGAGCTCATGTTTGAGTAGGGTAGAATAGATCCACTATTCTCTCTTTTATATATCAGTTAATTTCTACTGGAATAGGCTGATGGCCGCGGCTGGTAAGTTTTAAATCTCAAAGAAGATTTGCAGACTATCTTTTTCTTTCTGTTGCCACATTTCTAGGCAATTGAAAATGTGTCCACAAATGGCTTCATTACAGAGTATAATTTCCAAGAAAACACCTGCAACAGACATGTACTAGCAGAGCGGGTGCAGAGAGCAATGCTCCCGAAATGAAAAATTCTGCATGGTCTTACCCCCCAACAGAATCATTAACCTGGAGAGTTACATAACAAAATATGGCTTTTGATTATACGTTATAGTAAAAACTCTGTTCAGTTATCCAACATATCTAAAGGGTTTCTGTTCTTTGGAAGTAGAGTATCGTTTGAGCGAATGGCATATCCCATGAAGAATTTCGTGCTGTTACTATCATAAAAATTACAATGTACGCAGTGAAAGTTTCTGCGTATTTTGAAAATGGCGGTAAAATTATAAATACCATCTAAGTGAATTCGAGTAGTACACCTGAATGTCAAATAATGTCCCCTGTCAAGTGCAGAGAGTGAGTTGTGCTAATATCTCTTAGCCATCATAAAGTTAGTCTTGTAACTTGCACAGTGGTATGATGAAACGGCATTCCTTCCCATCAAATACTTGATTATCCTTCTTTGAAATTAGGAGAAGAGCAGGTCGTTAGTTGATGATCAAAAAATCATGAGCTTCTTGCTTGCTCTAAAATTTACTTTCATGTTATCATACCAGCCATTCAAGCTCTCAAAGTAGAACAGAAAAATTATGCAGTTAAAAAAATAATGAGCTTTGACTTCTTCAGGTGAACAACATGATATTAAGTGCATTGGATGTTTCATCCATTCTGCAATACTAGACGAAAGTTATTACACTTTGAGCAAAATTCTGCATCTATTTCTCGGCATAGGTTTCCTGTCTGAAAAAAAGCTTTTAGAAATGAATTTTGCCAATGAAGTCTTACTAGTATGTAAAGAAGAGGGCTTTCTGCAGCTAGCAATGGTATTTTCCTATAAGCTACATCTATTGACTGTAAATGAATGTTTGTATATTCCATTGTTAGGGGAGTTCTAAGTGCATCAGTGACTGTACAAAAGTACAACATGGCATAGAGGCATAGCTTGCTTTAATGAAAAGTTTGCATACGTTAATGTATACATGCAACTTGTAAATAGTATTCTACATATGCCTGTGCAAGCCATTAGAATGTAAACGTTTGAGACAGTTTTGGAATCATTCTTGATGTAGATCTACTACTGAAGACAGGTAATAGATTGTTTTGCTTTTTGTTATAGAAGGAAGCATTGCTTCATAGCAGTCCATGTGGACTCACGGATTAATTTAAATAGGTTTTCCTTTTCCTGAGGAAACTAATATGCAGTTTGTTCAGTCACATCTAGTTCCGCATAACAAACACAAATTGTTTGTTCTGTCCTTCTCTCGCCATCTTTCCATTCTGGAAAGCTATGTGAATTGAATTGTTATTCGTATAGAATTGTGTGTTGGATCTTCAAAAAATCTAGCATAAGCCAGGTTAACAACACAGCTCGAGGACGGCTGATATATGTTTTTGCAAATAAGATTACTACTTAGAGGCTAATTTAACACCTAATTGATTTATAGGTGTTGAAGTTTGGAAAAGGGTACAGGCAAAAATGGCATATTTAAACGGCAGGATCGTAGCAGTTTGCTATCTTCTTGAGAGACTTTTAAATCCATGGAACACATTAATAATGAATAGGTACCTGCTTACAACACTGAAGATAATCAACTTGAAGTGCTTAATTATGCTTACCAATCCAAGCACTGTAGCCGAATGGTTGTTGTATAGCTGATGAGAACCCAATGGCTGTATTTATTGAAAACAGAATTGCACCAATAGATGTAACAAAGAGCGATGAAATTTACATGATAGTAGCATGTATTGCTCTACTCAGGCACATGAATTTAATACATTTCTGGATGGTTTGAAGGGGTTGCTTGCTCTGCAAATATGAGATCCAGAAAGACTCTTTATCTCAAGTACCAAAACATTACTCTGAACTGTTTTGGACCTGCTTTTACATCTTGAATACACCACATTGCAGATTCCAGCTCATATGCAAAGATTTACGCAAAACTGGTCACCCATTCAAGGTGTGCACTGTTACTATGAAGCATCTTCAAATAGGCAACTTCCCTAAAACTGCATATTGTGATATAGTTCACATGTGATCGATTATCCTGCTGTCTTTTCTTGCATTATACAGCTTTAATACCAAATATAAAGGCAAAGGTCGAGATGCTATATATTTCACAGATAGCATTGAAAAATACTTAATCAGGTATATCCAGCTGAATAGTTTAAATTTGTGATAGTAACAACATATGGAGAATAAAAGCTGCTACATGCATCAATACTCTTCCATTGCAAAGGCACAACACTAACTGCTTTTGAAGCATAAAATTAATAGAACCTTTACTAACTTATAAACTATGCCACTGATATAACAATTTAGAGACATATGATTGTGCTAAGAACAAAATCAATGTAAATTTTAAATGGTGTTTTACTAAAATGACATTGGAGATTCTTCTATCATAGATATATCTTCTCTGAACATTGACTACAACGTCTGCCAGAAGTCCTTGTAGCACCAATATAGCATTTGGAATTTTTAACCTACTCTACTTTTTGCGGCAGAAAGTTGTATGTAAGCCCCCTTCATACAATGCTAAATCCTTAGCTAAAGCCCTGAGCTATTTGGAATAGCATCACTTTTCTCTCCAGTGCTATTCACATGGCCTTCAAGCAACATTTTTTCGGGGTAGGGGACTTCGTAGTTCGTCGATAGCACAAATCACAGGAAGTTTCTAAAACCTTTGGCAGACGTTGTAGCTTTACACACAGCTACATTATTTTATCTACAAGCAAACACCTCTTTGATGGCAATACGAAAAACTCGCAACCTAAAGTAGTATACTAGTGGATTAATCAAACTGTCAAGCAGCAACAACACTTCAGACGTGAGAAGCAAGTATTTAAGTGGTCCACTAGGCTTAACTTTAGATAAATAAATAAAATACAATGAGATAATGGTAGGTAACTTGCAGATGATAAATGTAACAAACAATAGCAAAACAATACGATAACGTTTAGTTTCTGTCTGAAGCACAGACTGTTCATTATCAGGCTGACAACTGACAGAAAAAACCGCTCTACAATGTCTGCGAATAACTCGAATAATTTGAATATTACAGTAGATCAAAATCAACGTGATTACAATAAAAATTATTGTGCAAATTAGCATAAAGGAATAAGCGTTATATAAAATGTCAAGAACAATGGCAGAACTAGATATCACGACAACCAGTAAGGATGCAGAAGTAGAGATGATTGCATAAAGTTTTGGAGTTGCATGTTGCAAGTATTTAAATGGGTGGCAGATGGCAGTGTACCGATCAACGTTCACGAGGGTCATGAATATTGCTGAAAGAGCAATAAAAACAGATCTCGTTTGAAACATACGATGAATTACAGTTTCCTGGTCTAGAGATACTCCAAAGTGCAATTCCAAAAACACTATGCTTAGAAGAAATGTAAGTATCCCCATCAGCAAGTCACATGAGCACAAACATCCCAATACAGCATTTGAAGGATTATGAAGCTCCCTCTTTTTCACCAATGCAATCATAAACATTCCATTGAGTAGGAAAACGAAAGTCGAGATCACAATGTTAATAGTCTTTTGAACTATTATAAAGACTTCCATCGAATTCATCTTGAAAATTCAAGTGCACAGTTGTTGATATTTTGAAAACAGACTTCAGTTATTATTAGCCAAAGAGATGCAGAAGACACTACTTTAATTGAAAACTGTGAAGGATACCAAATAATACGTTAATGTGGATAGATTTTGGCATTGCATGCAAAGAACGGTGATGATATTTGTTAAATTTTCTTATTATTTCCTTGAAATCCTGAGTTCAAGCTAACGTCTAATCAGTTCCTTTGTCATTGCTGGCCTTCTATAAAAAGATTGTTATACTAAAAGTTTCTTATACTTATCCAAGGTACGTGATCGTACAATCTTTAGTTATTTGGTATTAGCATACACCTTGTGTGATACGAATTCGCAGTAATTGTCAGCAAACAGCAGTATGCTTTCTCCCTTGAAATGATCCAATAATATAATTTGCGCATTTAATATAAGCAATGTGACTTCTCATACTATTTGTTTTAATTAATTCCAAACTTCTTTGAGTAGAGCATATGGGAAATGTAAAATTGAGAGAGAATTTTGCAAGATAAAACAAATGATTTCTTAATTAAGCTTGTGTTTATGAACAATCAAACACACCTGCTTAAAGCGCATAAAAAATGCCAACTTTGAGAAATTTAATGAGTTCTCCGCTCTTTAACAAGCACAATATACTCCTCTTTGCTCTATATCTTCCCTTATTGACCTCAAGTAATGAAAAGTCACATTTGTAAGTTTTGCATCGAAGAAGCACGTAGAACAGTGACCATTCGAACACATTGGTGGGCACAAAGTTTTTCTTTTCATTGCCATATGTTCTTCAATCTCTAAAACCGGGCAAATAGGAATTTTTGATGGCATTAGACCAATCCACGAAGAAGCACACATAAAACATTTCAAAAAAGTTACAGCTTTGAGGAAAGTAATTATATGTCGAAGCAGAATAAATATTACAGAAACGTCCCTGATTTCCTTGTATTCAAGCACAGTGAGTCTTATAACCATTCCTTCTTTGGGAGCAATTTCAAAATTTTCCAAAAATAAGCTTGTAGCTAGCTAAATGCATTCAAGTGCGTCAGACATGCAACTGGATTTCAAAGGGCAAAAGTCAATGCTGCCCAGTGCAATTGCCACAAGAATACTAGCAATCGTTGCAAAAGTAGAACAGAATTCTGCTTCAGACCACTTTTGTGAAGTTAAAAGCTGCAGCGTTGCACAGATTACAACTGGCATGTTACATGGGACAATCGTCGTTCAACTTGTGTTGCAATTGTGACACAAGTTCACAAAGGAATTTCCACGTGTACCAAAACCCTAAGTCGAAAACTAGCAATCATTTCAGCCACCAATCGCGTCAATGCACGTAAAAGCAGGGTTGTTAAGAGAAAATTAAAAGATGAATAAGCGAAGGAACTATAGAGTCAAAACCATCTTGAACAAAGCAAAACCTGTCTGAACTGAATTACCAGATTCATTTTAGAACTATATCTATTAGTACATGAAAGAGAGAATTCGTGCTGCTGACATTTGCTAGTAGGCTCTTATCATCATTAAAAAGCCAACCAGTGCTCCAAGCAGAGACAGCTTATAGCACATACATGTCTTCTAACCATTGAATTGAAGATTTTTAGCAATGGATGCCGGACTTAGTAGGTAATGGAAAAGTTAAATCCTTGGAGAAAGTAAAGAATTGTTCTATCCCATTCTTTTGTTTGAAATTCAGATGTGTTGCTCAGTCCCATAAAAAGAATGAAGAAAGGACGCATACTTCCAAATGTCGATAGGAAATTAAAACTGGCTTTTCTATTTATCACTTTTTTAAAGGCAAAATTTGATTACCTGTCTCTGAATCCTGCTTTTCAGAAGATATTGCGTTTTACAGGAGAATGAAATTTAAATCTTTATGTGCTTTGTTAAGTCTTTAGAAAACTATACAATAAGCTTGAAGATAAGCCCTGTGCACCTTTTAGCAACCATTTAGCTGTGTGGGGATACGGAAGCTATTTCTCAAAAGAAAAGCAGTTACATTTACTTGCTCGTTCTAGCTAAAATGATTTGAAATTGTACTTTCAAATGGTGCGCAAGTGGAGGTCAATGATTTATTACTGTAGTGAGAGAAGATTCTTTGTTATTTGAATAGAACTAGATTACAAGAATTTGTATAATCTGGAAGCCTCACAGATTGCTATTCTAATGTTATGCTGTTAATTGAGTCAGTTCTTGATTCAAGGCTGCTTTAATGCCTGATTTATTCCAAAGAAGCACCTCGTATTTTGATTTATCACCTCCTTTATCTGCAAGCCTTTTCCCCAAACCAAAGTATGATTCTTTTTGGAGTTTGTACAAGCCAACCGCTATCTGAAGCTAAGCATTTGCTTCTTAGAAATTTAGCAACAGCATGTGTATAGCTTGCTCGTAGGTGTCTTAAATGGGCATTTAATTCAATTTTAGGCCATCTGACCAATCTTGATTAGTGAAAAGCAAAATTACAAATTGCAAATAGCACGAATTAGAATCGTTATGTCGTTACTCAAGTATGACAATACTTATTTATGTATTATAAATCGAATCTGGAAAATTAATTCCCTCTTCTATAAGGGCAATATTTATAGATTTATGATACTACATGGCTAGATAATTTGGTATTATACGGAGCTGATATGCTATGGATACATACGATGGCATTCTACATACGATAAACGACAACACCTTTGATTTACATGAAAAGAGTTGGCTGCGGCTGATCCCGCAGAAGCACGGAAAAGAGGAGAGAGGAAACAGCTGCCTCGCATACATTGATTACGCCTTCAACCATACCTAATTTTAGTGTGCAGTGATAACCAATTTGTGCAGTGATAAACTCAAAACGTGCAGTGATAAATTATGAAATGTGCAGTGATAAGAACGGTGCT
>OLMO02000009.1:20224000-20234203 GCA_900291935.2 Cassiopea xamachana | reverse complement strand
TGCTCAGTTTACTTGACTTTTCTTTTACGGTATCCCTGTTTTTTAGTAATTTTAACTTTATTTTTTATACTACTGGAAAAATATCTCAAAATAACCCATAAAACGTGCTGGCACATATATACCAGGCCCCCTATTGGTGTTACCCACTCAGAATGCCTCATTTCTTGTAAAATGTGCAGTGATAAAATTTCCTTAAAATTAGGTATGCCTTCAACTAATAAAAAATCCTTAGATCCTAACAAGAAAAGATACCTTTGATCAGTAAGCTTCAGTTTAACTATGTAAAAAAGGAGGAATGAAAAAATGGAAGGTAATTTGGAACACAAAAATACTAGAACCAAGATTACAATAATGCGGTAGCGTTTGGCTTCCAATCGCAATCTGCTTAGCTGTCCATTATTTTGACCGTTTAATAGGCACAATTTATCGAATGTTTTTGCAAATAACAATAATGATTCTCAAATTGCAGTAGACCAAAATAAGAGTAGTAAAGATGAAAATGAATGTATGAACATAAGATTATAGATGAAGTCCATACAAGCAGCAACACTAAGCATCAAAACATACATTATGCACGAAATGACGGAAATGACTGCATAAAGCTTGGGTGTGGCATGTTGTAAGTAACTGAAAGGATGAAAAATGGGAATGTACCGATCTAGGTTTGCCAGTGCTATGAAAAGTGAGGCAACAGCAATAGTTACGTAAAATGCTTGGGTTATCACAAAATATAGATGTGATGATATGTAGGGTATACATAGAAAAGCGAGATTACACCTATTAGCATGTCAATGCAGCATAGGCAACCCAAAACAGCGTTGGACGGAGTATGAAGAATCTTATTTTTCACCATTGCAATCATAAATAACACATTAAATAGGACGCCACATATCGACAAAACAGCTTAGTGAAAAAGCAAGTACTTGAAATGATATTAAGCGCGCCCATGTTCAGCTACTAAAATATGTTAGCACCAGCCTACGCCAATATGAAAGCAATGCTGCAAGTCCTTGGATATAGCAAAGTTTACTGCTTTAGTTGCCGTTAATCAGCGGCAGCCAAAAGTCTCTCTTTCGAAGATAAATATCCAAGCAACTGGGAAGAATGTTAAGTAAAAGCTTCTACATCGTCAAGCATGCATCAAATATATCCCTTGTTAGAATTTGGTATATTTTCAAGACTCAATGCACAGAATTACGTTTAGTGCAGCTGCTTACTTGAATTGAATGTTTGAAGTGTGATCAAACTTATATTGTGCACGTCAAAATCAATTAGCTTCAAAAAGCACCAATTGAGATGTCATCATAGAAAATTTATGCTACAAGTTAATTTGTATTGTATCGTATTATAATTTTGTGTACAATTGACTGGTTGGCTGAAAAATATTGTCATGTTGATGAAGCAATGTGCTACTGCAGCATACAGACGCTCAATGGTTTTAAAATTATCTATGTAAATTGAACAATGCAATTCAATAAGACCCCGTTTCTATGATATTAGATTAAAGAAAATTATCTATGTTTTGGTACTGTATTAAATTGCTGTGATGAATCCGATATAAAATGAATGCATTTTATGACTTCGATACAGAATATCGTCAAGAACCTCATACAATTTCATACCGAATCGATAATGAGGTTATTCGTATAGTTGAAAGCTATTGTTAAATTAGTATCAATCAGGTATGAATTCATATCGGATTCATGCATCTGCAAGGTACAGTATTCATTTTGTATCAGATTAATAAATGCATTGATTTTACATCGGTTTCATCATCTTCACCGCATAGATGGATAAGCAATACGGTAGCAAAAATAGCGGATTCATGTGAATCCGATATCCTGCAAACGGGATCTATGTGAAGAAAGATTAAAAGGGATGGATGGTTGGGCTGTCACTTCCTCGCCAATCAAACAAAAATCAAATCAGGAAAGGAAACAGCAAAATAGGAGCAAGACTGTTAGTTACTAGCTAGAATATCCCTTGGCATTTGGCAAAAAATCATGACTTAAAACGTAATAATCTACAAAAGCAAAATTTTATTACAATAAATGTGGTACTTTATGATAGTTTTATATTGTGAGACCATTTAAAACTAAAATTGTAATACGTGGCCCGCTGAAAGCAGATATTGTGTTTCCTCTACAAAAATGATCTAAAAATTAGCCTGGAGAAATTAAAAGCAACCTTTGCAAATGGGAAATCCATGATTTTGCAGTATTCTACCAAAGCAAGTTATGGACGAAGAAGGTATTCTTTATCAGTGAAGTAGAGACGATAGATTTGCGGGAGGCCTGACTAAATGTCAAATGTTGGAGGAAATGCTGTTTTGTTGATAACAAAGCGATTTCAATCACATATTTTAAGTAGCAATCCGCTTTCCACTTTAATTGTTTGTTGTGTCTATACATCAAAAGTTCAGAGTTTAAAGCCTTTTTGATTGTGATTGCAGAGGTATGTTGCAACGATGAGCAACAAGTAAGAAATTACAAAACAAAATTAACTATCACCAACTGTCTATAGAGCAAGTGCCTGCTAAGAAGATTTATTCAAAGGCAGAACCTGGTTAAAACAGGACAAAAATTGCAGTATTTTGATATGGCGAGCAAAGTATGGTGACTGAAGTAACTAAAAGAAAAACGAATTTTACTTGCATCTTTAGTGCTATCATCTATACTTAAAATCTACTGTAGGGCTATGACTAAAACTAACTTCTAATTAGCATATGAGTTGTTGTAATGACAATAAATTACTCTGCTATTATTCCGTCCTTTGACAGCAAAAAACATTTTTCATTGCAGTGCGGAATTGACTGATACTAAAGCAGTAAACTAATGGATTGAGGAAACTATTTAGTAGCAAAAGAACATCAGCAACCATTGAGATAAAAAGTGTCATACTTGTAGCGTCAGTATTGTCTAAAATTATTAGAAAATAAACAACAGATGGTGGTAGGTTGCAGAATACAAAAATAACAGACAGAATTACTATAACTCGATATCTCCGTGTCTTTCTCTGAAAACCAACATTACTTCTATTACTGTTCCTTTCGATAGACACGATCTCTCGTTGATGTCTGCGGATAACTTTGAGGATTTTCCAATTACAGTAAACGATGATGATACCAGTTGCTCCGACAATAAGCATAGGAATCAAAATAACTGAATGCAAATAGGTGTAGATTCCATCCATGATGTAGCAAGCAGTAATCACCAAGGCATAAACGATGCATGCAGAAATAGAAGTAACAGTATAGGTTTTTACTGATGCTTGCTGCAAATACTTAAATGGATGGCAAATGGCAACGTATCGATCAAGGTTCACTAGTGCCATAAACATAGAAGAAATACCCACTACTACAACGAACAAGTTGAACATGAAAATGTACTTTGCATCATAGATGTCAGAAATAACTCCTGAAAATGCAAGTACCATTATAATCAATGTGACTAAGCCAATTAGTAAATCACTGCAGCACAAGCATGCCAAAATGCTGTTTGATGGAGTATGCAGCATCTTGTTTACTATAAATGCAATGATAAAATTGCCATTCAGAAATATGATAAAAACAGAGAGGACGAGCTCAACAGAGCAGTAGATGATTATGTAGGTTGCAGTGGACTCCATTCTCAAATATTGTGGGTAGTCTTTACAAACAATCACAGAGCAACTCCTTGCTACTGCTGCAAAAAAAGCTATATAAGCTACTAATTTTCAGCTACAACACATCAACAGAATTCTTATTGTAATTGAAATCTTCTTTAGGTTTTCATCGTATATTGTAAAAATTCATTCTCAATCCAGATTAAGATTATCAGCTTGAACTGCATAGGAAGTAGTACACATTGATACTTTTCAGTAGACAGCAATGCTATTTAGGACAGCCTAAACCATGAATCGACAGCAAGTAATTAAACATGTCAAGATGCTGCTAAAAATAACATGGGCTAGAGCTTTGTAAAATGATCGATTTAGTTTTCTTGAGACTTTTTACATGAAATTGAATGATCACAATTCTTCATATTACAAAGAGTTTTAGCTCTCATAGTGGACAATAATGCCATTTCTTTTTAAATGTTTGTAATTAGTTAGGATTATTTTAATTGCAATAAGCATACTAACATAGCATTTTTGAGAAAACGTGAGATTTAATTTGTAAATATATGTCAAGTGCTTTGTATGCTTATATTTGCCGAAGAGCTATATATTGAATTTAGCAGAAATTTATGAAATAACGGAAAGGAAGCTTCTAAAGGAAATAATTACCTTTGAAAATCTTTCATCGAGCGCTTTTCTTTGCAAGGTCCAATTTCAGAAAATTATTTTTTAATTTGTTTGCAATAAAAAGCAGGAGTGAGTATCTAATTAGATTTATGACCAAAGTTTAAAAATTGAAAGTTTGCTTGACGATTGATAAGAAGAAAATAAGCAATTTCTGCTCACTTGATGCTAAGAACCATTACCTACTATACAATTTCGACTTCTTTATATTTTACTGCACTTCTTATTAACAATGCTTAAAAGAATTGTAAGGGTGCATCCATAAAAGATGTCCAAGCCTTAGGGGAGGGAGAGGATTAGCAACAATGCAGACAAAAGCGAACAGGTTGAGGGAGGGTTTTGGCTGTAGGTGGACATACTTTGTCAGTGCAGTCTATTGAAATGAAGAGAGGGCATTAAAAGACCATTTTGTCACCATCTTCCTTTGCTAAATTTTAAAAATAAAGAGGCAAAAAAGATACCAGTACAGAAAACATGCTATTTTCAAGAGCTTTTATATGTTCATAATTTTGCAGGTGTTAAATTTTCCTCCACCTCAGTGTCCGCACGTACAGGGGGAAGGGGGTATGGATAAGGGGAGGTAGGGGGTTGAAAACTGGTACAGTGCGGAAATCCTTTATGGATGAACCCTAAGGAAAAGGGAACTTTGATAGACGTTGTGATGCACCTCTAATGCATAATGCATTAACTTGTCGACTCGGAACTACCAAAGGCTCTGTTTCAAAACTTGTTTGCAATTGATCACAAATAATAGTTTATTGCTTCACTTTCCTTGGTATCATAAGTTGTAACACATACTTCATATTCACGAAAAAAGTACTTTCCTTGTTGCAAACTTGAGAAAAGTGGATTCTGGGGTGAATGAAACTGATTTCAGAAAGTCTTTTGCCTGTTGGATGGAAAGCAATACGTGTACATAAGTGGCGCTTTATTGAAAAAGAATGCTATTAATCCTAATAATTCATCATTCCTTAGTAGTCTGAGGTACATTTTGCGATTTATCATGGCTTCTTTTACAAAGATTTATACTGTAGAATTTAAGCTATTAATAATTTGGGTAATTTGACGATGTTGTGATTAGCGATGCAATTTTTCCGTCCAACAGATTTAGCCCTCAAGTACTTTAGCCCAAAATCACTTTAAGAGGATTAATAAGAATGGGAAAACTTGCTGAAATAACAGGTAGAGCCCTAAAAAATGCAGTAACTGTAAAGAAATGGCATCTTTGTTGCAGCTCTAGATAGATGGTTCGTTGTTGTTTGGTAAAAAATTGCCATATTCCATCGTTCCGTCCGACTGATCACAAATCCTATAGATTATCTCCAGATAGAAAATTCCAGTGAACAAGCTGTTTTGCTATCATTGCAGCTTGAAGCTTTAGCAAAATGTGACTTCAGGATAAATGAAGTTGATTCTGATGAGATATTGTAAAAAAATCACCAAGCTTTTTACTATTAATTCTAAAGACTGATATATTGACTTAGTATTCAATTTTAATTAGATACTTTTTATAGATTAGATTTAATTAGATACTTTTTATAGAAATGGATAGCTGTTTGAAGTTGCGTTAAAATTCAATGACATGTATATCTGAGCAAGATTATGACTTCAAACAGAAACCTCAATTTTGGGCATGTAAAATCGCCGAAAAAAATTCCTTGCTCTTTTTCAAATTGGGCTGCCGACAGGGAATCATTTGAAAAGCTGCCCCCAATGACACCCTACAACGTCACCCCTGGCCTAATGGGTCACCTGTACGAAGACTTTCAAATTCAACTGAATTAAAATTGTTGAAGAAGCTTCCTATTTTTTAAACAGAATAAACAGATTGCTAACGAAAGTATATTTTAGTATGAGCACTATCCTATGTCTTGTAAAGCACTATCCTTTTACAATCATCGAGATCGTACTCATGAATTTCTGAGATAATGTTCACAACAATTATCTTCTACACCAGCAATATTATCACAATCACCTGTACAGTTGCAATCATCACAATGATCACAAAACACCATTAAAGTCAGTGCAGCATCAATATCAAAGTCACACTCATTGCCAAAGCACCATCATTCTAGACCTGTCTCTGAGGACAAAAGACTACTTTCATGGCTTCACGAAATACTTTTATTCGAACGTAGTATAATATTGGATTAAACAGACTGTTCATCAGCAGCAAATAATCCGAAACTTTTGAGAAAATAGTTATCACTTGGCTAGCTTTAACTTTCCATATTGCATGCAGCCCATAATCTACGACTGGAGGTAGCTTACAGAACACAAACAAAACAATCAAAAGTACTGTAAAGTAATATCTCTTTGTTTCCCTTTCAATTCCAGTGTGACAGTCACTGGTAATTCTGTTAAGAGGTGCTATGCTTCTTCTATGGATACGTATTACTCTCAATATTCTGCAGTTGCAGAAAATCAAGATAAGAGAGATAGTAAAGAAGCTGATCATAAAAATGACCGAATCTGAATATAACCGGTAGTTGCTGTCAATGGCAAATGCACAGATGATAATCCCTGCATAAATCGTACATATAGAGATAGAAATGACAACAAAACGCTTGGGTGTTGCACATCTTATGTACTTGAACGGATGACAAATAGCAGCATATCTGTCCAGGTTCACTAGCGTCATGAATAATGATGAGATGCAAATGAAAAGGAGGTAAAATTTTAGTATTAAAAACCTTGCAGTACTGTGAATAGCAGCATGTTTTGCTAAAAACAGAAGAGTGAATAGAGTACAAGAAAGTATACCAATCATTATGTCACTCCAGCACAAGCATCCCAATACAACGTTTGAGGGAGTATGCAAAGTTCTCTTTCTAACCAATGTAATCATAAATACCCCATTAAGGAGCACAACAGAAATGGAAACCAAAATCATTCCAGACTTGAAAAACACTTCTGAGATTGGTTCCATTATCAATTTGTGCATAGAGCCTTCAAACTATAAATGAGGATTACGGCTGTCAATTCCTGGCACCCACGACATATCACATAAATAAATGATAGCAGACATGGCAGTTATATTGAGCTGCTTCCAACAAACTCATTGATGCTACACTAGATAATTTTAAGAACAGCCTTGACATAACTTTAAGAATTGCATTACAATATTCAAGTTGGGTGTCATAAAGTTTACGTAGCTTCAGTCACTTGTGCCTGTTACATCATTACAATGAGGACACATGTCATATGAAGCAGTGTTCATTGCAGGCATACACCGCTCCAGAATCGTCAAGTATTAGCAGGTATGAAACATGGGATAAGCATCTATATAAATATAAAACATACAAAGCCCGTCATGCAGCAGTCTCTAAAGTGGAAATTCATAGGCCGCAAAAGGCAAGAGCATATAAATAAATTAAAATATACTGTTCTTGCTGCGGAGTTCAAATAAATATGTTGATAACTATTAATTTTGTGTTTGCCAAATGTAAATATTTGATCAGCGTGTTATTAGATTGTGCATTCTAAGAGATGTTTTTCTAGAGGATGTAATTTTTAATAAAAATATAGATATGATCCTATGATTAAATTTGGTTTGAAAGTAAGGCTATGAAATAAAATTAAAGAAACACACAGAAGCTTAGGAAACAACATTTATTGGTATAGGTTGAAATGGCGGCTTACGTATGAAAGGATTTCTAAGTAAACTTTCTCCAAACACAAAATCTCTTGCTTTATTGAAGTAGGTGCGCTCATTTCTATCCAAAGAAAAAAACTGCCCTAATTTATTAGTCCAATTAGATCTGTAGTCTCTCATTCAGATTCTTTTATATTTTCTAAGGCTCATATCTCTTTACCATCATGAAAAAAGCAATGATATATATATAAATATAAATATATATATATATATATATATATATATATATATATATATATATATATATATATATATATATATATATATATATATATATATATATATATATATATATATATATATATATATATATATATATATATATATATATATATATATACATATATATTTTTCCCCCGAAATTTCTCAATAAAATAAAGTCAGATAGTACACGAAGAAACACGATAATATTTTTCAATTTGCAAGATATGTTTTGGTCTGTTCATCAAGCTATCATCAATTGAATAAGCAAGATTTACCTTAGAATATATAACAACACAACAATATCATTGGAATATATTAATGGAAAAGAAAAACGATAGCAGCAAAAACAGAACGAACGCTAAAAACTCAGCGAAACGTTATAGTGCTTTAACTGCTTATTCATGTGGGAATGGCCTAATGTATATAAATATACATATATATATATATACATATATATATATATATATATATATATATATATATATATATATATATATATATATATATATATATATATATATATATATATATATATATATATATATATATATATATATATATATATATATATATATATATATATATATATATATATATATATATATATATATATAAAATCAATTGCCTCAAATTTAGGACTGGACAACCGAATAGAATCATTGGCAAAATCTGAAGCATTCATCACTCTAAAAGACCACAAAGATAATTTTCACTCAAAACCTACTTGCCGCCTCATTAACCCTGCAAAAAGTGAAATCGGGAAAATAAGTAAATCAATCCTAGACACCATCAACACTGATTTGAGAAAAATATTACACTACAACCAATGGAAAAATACAAGATCAGTAATTGAGTGGTTTAATAACGTCAAGGATAAGCACCTATGCACCTTCATACAACTAGATATAAAAGACTTCTACCCCTCAATAACTCCAGCTATTCTCGATACTGCCATTTCCTTTGCAAAGCAACACGTCCACATCAACGATGAGAGCATACAAACCATAAAACACTGCCGAAAATTACTGCTATTCAACGACAATACACCCTGGGTGAAAAAATCAACAGCAGAATCTTTTGACGTAACAATGGGCAGCTATGATGGAGCAGAAGTTTGTGAACTAGTGGGACTATTTATTCTTTCAAAATTAGACAACACGATAAATAAGGAAGACAGCGGACTATACAGAGACGATGGACTTTTTATTCTACGAAAGACAAACGGAAAACAAACAGACGCTATACGAAAACGTATAATACAGACTTTCAAAGACTTGGGATTCCAGATAGACATTCAATGCCATCTTAAACAAGTAAATTTCCTCGACGTAACATTCAACCTTTCAACCGCCACTTATCACCCATTCAAAAAAGAGAACGACAAACTCCTATACATCAACACATCCTCAAACCACCCACCCACTGTCATCAATCAAATTCCGAAGTCCATAGGCAAACGACTTTCCGACAATTCCTCCAACGAACGAATATTCGACGATACCAAACCAGAGTACCAGAACGCCCTAAAAAACAGTGGTCACCCATCAAACCTTTCATACTCAAACCATCATCCAAACACTCGCCCGCAAACAAGAACGAGAAAAAGACAAATTATATGGTTCAATCCCCCATTCAACAAAAGCGTACAAACAAACATAGGCAGAATCTTCCTACACCTCATAGAGAAAAACTTCCCCAAATCCAACAGACTTCATAAAATATTTAACAAGAACACAGTCAAACTAAGTTACAGTTGCACGGAAAACATACAACAAATAATAAAAAAAACACAACAAACGCATCATGAAACAACCAGACAGCACACAGCCCACTATACCATGTAACTGCCGAAACAAAACACAATGCCCGCTACAAGGAAGCTGCAACACGCAAAGCGTAATATACAACGCCACAGTTACAACACCAACACTTGACACTAAGACATACATAGGACTAACAGAAGGACCATGGAAACAGCGATATTCACAGCACAAATTATCCTTCAATAACCACAAATACGAACAAACAACAACGCTATCAAAATTCATCTGGAACACAAAACG
>OLMO02000009.1:20204031-20217684 GCA_900291935.2 Cassiopea xamachana | reverse complement strand
AAATATATATATATATATATATATATATATATATATATATATGTATGTATGTATGTATACTTCCAGTATTTGCAAGAAGAGGACTGTATACACCTTTCCATTCCACGCTTATATCAAAGGCTTGTAATTCTGATGAAGTTGATTGTTAATAGAACTATCAATCTTAGATGTGGATAACTCCTTAGACTCTAGACTCGCTTAAAACAGCCTCCCCCCCTATAGACTGAAAGTTTGCCAAGAATCCTTAGCCTTTGGGTTTGCAAAAGCTGCCCTCGTGGTCTGGGTTGATACACGTACATTCCAGTTAATCTCAATATAAACATTTACTTTTGTAAAAATATTTTAGGTATTGTCAAGTTTAAACACCCATATCTTTATAATCTCTTAAAAGGGGGCTGAAGTGCATCCTAAACTTAGGAAATTGAACCCAGAAAAAGGTCTTTTTTTACAAAATTCAATCAATCTAAGAAAAGAGGCACCTTAGTATCAACTCAGTCTATTGAATCAGTCTCCAGCAATCTTCTTCTACATTTGCACAATACAATGATCACGAAAGGCAAACACACAGTAGCTATGCTTCCATACACTAGCTTGGAAATGCGTTTTAAGCTAGAAATGCTTATAGATATTGCAGTGAAAAAATTTCTTATATACATTTGCTCTTTTACAATCTTAGTGAGGTGCTCCTTTTTTGAAAAAGGTCATTCTATTTGAAGGTTAATTCATTTAAATCAGCTTCAGTAATATGGAGAATGTGCCACACCACCAAAAAATGAGAGTTTGATGTCTTACATATTCAACAATAAAATGTTTGCTTGTAGTTCATTGTTGTGATAAAAATGATTATTCAAACATATATACTATTTGGAGGCATCATTTAATGAAAATATTAAGAACATAATTCAAAACAGTTGTTTGTGTACATTTTCTCATGAGTACATAATAAGCAGTCAAGTATGCTTTATGCTCAATAATATGATTGTCTATCATTAGGATGTGAAGATAGAGAATAGAGACTATGAAATGTAATTGTATCGGTGACTTTCTGCCCCTAAGCCTAAAAATAGTTAATCCATTTTTGTTCTGGCACTATAAGCGGCGTACTGTACACTCGGTAGTGATGAATTTGAAGTTTCATTAATTGATATTTATTTCTGTATGAATGATAGGTCTTTAGATGAATGAAGGCTTCCACCCCGGTTCCACACACCACATTCTCCAACGTTTCTTCCATCTTTAAGACGGCAATGTTCGTCTGCTCAATCACTATAACCTATAAATGTGTGGGCGATTTTCTAACTGTCTTTAAACAAATTTTTGGAAAAAACGAAAGCTATCTCATTTCTATTTATACCATTTTCAAAATCTCCTTCTTGGTGAGATTAAAATACGGTTGTTGCTATTTGTTCTAAAAATGGATATAGCTTTTCCGTGGTTTCAGCGAAAAGGGTAGTATCATTTGAGTTACAAATCGGAGAAAAGATTCAATTTTCTAAAACCTCTGTGGCGGGTGCTTACATCTGATAGTGAGAGCTGACCCACCGGCCACAAATTACAGTTTTTCTCACATGCTTATGAAGTGCAAGAGCTTTGGACTGTCAAGAGAGAAAGATTTGACACTACTAATGAGTAGGAAGCCTCTCGCTAACTCCATAACTTTCTAATATTCGCTTCATTTTGAAGTATTGTAAGTAGTTCTTATTGTAATTTCTTTATTGTATATGAATGAAATTAGATTATTGATTTTGCATTATTTTGCAGGGCAGTATAAAAATCAGCTTTATAGCTGCATACTGTACTCTTCTTAAATAAGTTAAAATGAAAAATTTTTCTCTCTAACAGAAGAATTGAACTTCGTGGGTGACGTTAATTAGTCGATCTAAGAGAAAACAAAACAAGTAGCTAAAAGTTAGTTGCTATCGTTTTCAAAGCACTCTTTTTACTTATTGGAACATTACTGTGTATAGTAAGACAAGACTCTCTTATTCCATTCTCATATAGCATTAAGAATTTGCATAAATGGACAAAAATCTATAAGTAGACAGGTAAAATTCAAATCTGAAAGAAATCTTGATGTTTTCCTTTTTGCAGATTGAGTAATGCCACTGAGATACCTTTAAGAATGCAATGTGAGCGATATCTATGACACCATTAGTCACAAACTACCAGCTAATTAGCTGTAGAAATATGCATAATGTGTCCCATTGAGCTTTTCGATAAATTGCGCTTAAGATTTTGAAACTTTCAAGAGACTAATAAGGAAATATAATATTGAAATGTGATATTGATGTGGTTGAAACTTATTTACATAGCTATTTTCTCTCTGAACTACTTGTAAAAAATCATATCCATAAGTGGCAAACATTGGCTTTTCCAGTACCTGAGAACTTCTAAGCCAAAAATGAAAGCAGTTGATATTTACCTTATATTCAATTCATATTCATACTCTCATATTAACTTATTATTACACGAATTACCCTTCAGCAAAACTAAAATAAACTTAGCAATACATCATGGTCATAATGGTTTAGTTAAAATAGCAAAAATTAAAATATACCTTTGGCTGTTCTTCCAGGGGGTCGTGTTTGATTTCTTGTCAGCTCATCAAATAAATTTTCAGTTGTTTTCTGAAGTGAAAAGCATGGGAAGTTCCCTAATGCTTAAGGGGATTTCATTCCAGGTTTTAAGAGCTGAGTACAAAAATCCCTTCTCTGCATAATCCAGATTGTGCTTAGGAATCTGGATATTTCTGAAGAATCGTGTATTGTATCTGGAGTAGTAGGACCTTTTCATTGAACTTGTTCCATAGATTTTCTGGGACAGAACTCATCTCAAGGCATAACTTATAAAAGATTGTACAGAAGTTCATTTTCCTACTTGATTATACAGAAGTTCATACTTGAAAGGATATATGGACAATTTTCTAGGTCTAACTACTCCAACATTGTATTGGCTAATGCACTTAATTTCCTGAGTGATTAGAACTTTTAATTCAATATGAAGCTATAGACCATTTACAGATGACACTGCAAATAGAAAGTGTAACGAACTCTACTCTAGTACTTCTTCTACAACAGGTATCTTACGACAAAAAATTTCTTTTACAGCATTGCGTAAGCTACTTATACTGAGGCAATAAACTAGTGGATTACACATACTATTAAGCAGTAAAAGAATATCTGAAACTTTAGCAAGAACATACAAAGACACTGTAAATCGAAGCTTTTGCATAAGTATAAACAGAAATAGCGCAATGTGAGGTGCTTTGCAAAAAAAATATAGAATTACCAACAGAACTATCGAATGATATCGTTTGGTTTCTCTCGAAAACCGATTATTATGCCTATTAATTTGCCTTTCAACAGATACTATTTCTCGTCTGTGTCTACGAATTACTTTTATTATCTTCAAGTTGCAGCAGATTAAGATAAAGGAAGTAGCACTGAATACAGTAATGATGATGATAGCAACTGAGTGGACTTGGTAAAGTTTGTCGATGGCATAGGCAACACCGAATATGAATACATAGCAAGAACATATACCTACAGAAGTTACTATGTAGCGCTTTGCCACTGCATATTGTATGTATTTATATGGATGACAGATAGCAGTGAACCGATCAAGTGTTACTAACATCATAAACAATGAGGAGAGTCCTGTGAAGACCAAAAATGCTTCTGCAATAGAGATCATGAGGTGCTTGCTATCCCAAAATGAATTATTTAATGCTAGCGAAACATAGATTCCCCATATTGGCAATGTAAGTATGCCGATCAATAGGTCACTGCAGCACAGACATCCCAGCACACCATTTGAAGGAGTTTGAAGGGTTCGTTTCTTTACAAATGCAACCATCATCAGCCCATTCAGTATGGCAACTGAGAGTGAAAGTACAAATTGAATAATTAAAAACACAATCAATGTGGTCTTAAATAAATCCATGATTGGAGGCTATTTCTTTTAAAATTCACAGCTCACTAACTACATTGCTCTGAAATGAACTATATTAGAATGAGCGGCCATGATTCCAGAACTAAACTTCATCCAAAAACAGACATATCTTGGGTCCGCTGTACTTTGTCAAGTGTTCTTCTGAAGCCCTTTTACAAACTAGGGTATGGAGAGTTGAAGCTTGCTGAAGTTTTGAATATTTGAGCCTCCTCTGTAGACGCTTTTGCTGTTTACTCCACTTAAGTAATGGAAAGCAATTTGCTTCATAATATTTCAGGCGTAGTAACTTCCAGTAGAAACTTCGTCGGTGACTCCAGTTTCTAATGAAATATTAAACATCATCATTAAATTGCACAACTTTAACATGGAATAGCTAATGTATTTACACAAAAAACTTCAAGATGCTTTAGCAATGCTTATTAACTTTCAGTGGAATCCGTTTTCTATTACTAACAATCAAACATTTAACAGGTGAAATAGCAAATATTCCTCAAAACATATAATTTGAGTTTTTAATCTACTTCCATTGAAGAACCGTCCTCAGTGCATAAAATTGAGATTTAATATTCACAAATTTATTGCAGATGTTTGAAAAATGTGCGCATACATACAGGGATGTAATTTGACAGGAATTTTTGGAGGGGTGAAAAAGTCAAAATTTCCGGCTGATGAAAGTCAATTATTATTTTGTATGAAGGCCTTAATTTAATGAGCATTTAAAACTATTTACTATTGAAATTCACTTTCTTATACTTTCTATGAACACTTTCTCTTGAAAGATGGTGCTAGAATATGGGGTTCTGGGGGCTCACCAGGAAAAATTCTTTGAGAAGGTGCCCTCTAAAATGTGGGAAAACGCTCTTTTGCAGACAAAAATGCTCTTGCTTTCATCATTAAGCTTAGAACTGAGAAAGGGAAACTGGCTTTATCGAATATTGAAGATTTTGAGCGAAAAAGGAAAATACTACGCCGCATTCTCCTTTCCACTATTGGATGTATGCACATCAACGCCAGAAGTAAAACCATCTCAAGCCAAGATCCCAAAATTAAGACAGAGTCAATGTCGGATTATCTTTGCATATTACCTTTGCTTTGGCAAGCGAGTTCAAAAGTTGAAGTGCTAGCGTCTAGTTCTCTAATTTGCCATCTGAAGTTCTTACGAGATCTAAGCTTGCTGTCACACAGCAAAATTATGTTCTCTGTACGCCACATCTCTATGGGGTGATGCTCCTAGATCTAGGCTGAGTAGAAGCAATTCTGAAATTAAATTGTAGCTTATGACACTCAATGCATAACGTCGTTGATTTATTGGGGGCAATGCCTCCTACCTCCAGTGTCCACTGGCCTGTAGCGATTTCAGTTGAACAAGTTGAATGAGGAAAGTACTGAGTACTCAAATTTATTGTACAACTGCATTTTCTGACTCATGATTCAAGCTTATTTTGAATCATAGCTTCAGTTTTTGCTAATGATTTGAATATTTCCGATTGGCTCAATAGGAAAAATTTGATTCGTTCACGAAAACTGAACTTATGGCACAAATGAACTTGAACCACAAGCTGAAACATTAGAAAAGAACGCATCAGTCGGAAAATCTGGGGTCAGACGGGGAATTCAATGATAGACAGCAAAGATAGAAGGCTATGACAGTTAGATAATAACAGACAGCTATGATCGTCGGAAAACTCAAGCCTTTTAGGAAAAGCAATGCTTTACATGGCTTTTTCTAAACAGGCTCCACTCTACGACTGTCTCAGATTTTCCGACTGAACTAAAGACGGGTGGTGTCACACCCCCGGTATTTACGTGCCTGCTCAAAAACTTCTTTTGTCCACAGTAAATTTGAGGTCATATTTTGCTAAAAATTTTTTTAACCAATTAAATTGTACTAATTATCATATCAGGCGTGTAACTAGGGGGTTCTGAGGGTCTAGAACCCTGCCATTTTTAGCAAATGAAAAAATCCTTTTTTTTAGTGCCCTCTCTATCTTAAAGGAAGTTTCCTTCTGATAGAAAAGGCGCGATTTTGAAAACCGCCTCCTTGGTTCTCTCCTTTATTGATAAGAAATAACAATAAGAATTATTGATCTTCATAGGAACAATAACAATAAGCTCCCACAATGTTTTCTCCACTAATGAATATGAAAACCAACATGCACAGGCCGTATTATCTTTTAGAAAATGTTGATGTGCCCTTTCGTGGAATGGACCCCTGCCCTCGGAAATTGCTAGTTGCATGTCTGTATATGGTTCACCAGCTGCACCAACGTTAGCAGGAAGGGAAAATAAGGCCTAGATCAACAGTCGAACTTTTCATATGACGAACTCAATATATGAACATAAGGTAAGCACATATGATGCATGACGTTTCGCTTCATTGAGCTCATTTGGGTCAAACCAAATCAATTGATTCAGCCGATCCAGTCGAGTAGCTCGACAATGGCACAGCTTCGAATCAATCGTCGTGCCTATCATGTGTCTAACTTTATGCATAAGTTATTCCTATTTACTTTCAGTGTAAAAACTGCACCAGTTCCTAGCACTTTATGTAACTACTGTACATATCAAATGGCTCGACCCATTTGATCCGACGTTGGAATCGGTGTCACGATAGTATCGTGCCATAGTCGAACTTATTGCAATTAAATTCGGCAAATGACAAACTCGATATATGACGTAGGCCTCTAAGTCCTTTGAGTGTTCTCGAAAAACTGGCACTTACAATTAAGTGTAATATTGGAATGAAGAAAAGAAACTTTAGAAAATATGCAAATACTTCAATTCACGTTTGAGTTCCACATTTGATGCCAGGCAACAATATCCGCAGTAGGAAAATTGAATATGATAGATCCAAATGAATGGCACTATACCACGCACCAACGATGTCAGATTGACTTTAAAGTTCTGCAAATACTACCCAACCTCAAATGTGAAAAGCATTCGTCAAAAACTAAAATTAAGTGATAGGAGACAAGGTTGCTGCTTTGTGTACACCAGAAGAATGCCCCAAGCCACAAAGACATAGCCCATCTCCAAATCACATTCCCCACGGAAATCCTCAAAATGTAGCAAACACACCATAAACATAAATCCAGCCCCTGAAGCCTAGAGGCACACCTCAGTCAAACCTCTTTGTTGCTTTGATTATGTTAATTTTTGCTTCCATTATCACTCTATTTGCGATTAGGGTCAGACCTGGATTTCCATGAAGTTTTAAATGATGTAAGGATTGTGTTTTCTGTTAGAACTTTCCATAAGCTGTCATAGAGATATCTTCATGCCTCTTCAAAGATGAGGCATTGCAGGAGGGAGTGTTCACTATCTTCATTTGCAATACCACACAAGCAAACAGAATTTAGGCAGGCAAATTTGTGTTTGGATCTGTATTCATTCAAAACACTGAATGATAGTCACAATTCCGATAAGTGCATAACACCTACAATTTCATTTATACCATAATTTGGATTCTTTTAGAGTCTTAGCATAACAATTAATGTACGCCTAAAGTTGAGTTCCTTGTTTCATCATTAAACAAGTGCCACTTGAAAAGTGCATTTTGATGAAAAGGTACTTTTTGACACCAAATAAATCGGTGGGGTATAATAAGGAGGGGATTAGGATTTCTGCTAAAATGCATAAATTGGGGGGTTATTAATAGTTGGGGGATCAATGTTCAATAGACAGTATGGGGACCTAAGCATTTCAAAACTATTGCAATTAGTTGTTAATATCGTAAAGTATAAGAGAAATAGTTTGTTTTGACTTATTTAGTTGTTAATATTGATTTGCTTTCACAAAGCAAATATGCTATACGTATTTATCTTTTCTAACACTTTGAACTCTTTAGATTAGTAAAATTGGGTTGGATTTTTTCAAATTATCTATTTAGGGGTGCTTAATGAATGGAAATGGGCGGTGAAATTTTCAAAAATCTGCAATTTGCTGCCCCCTACTATTCGGCACCAAAGGGTATTTAGTATCTTACTGTTTTTCCAATATTTTGGTTAAAATCTCTCACATTTCGAAGATAGTAGCTTGCATGGCACTCAGGAGGAATTTCAGAAAAGTAGTTTGGGGAACAGGGCTTTACCAAACCACAGAAATGACACAGCTGTCTATATAATCTTCTATGATGCAAGTCCTCCCAGCTCAATTCCCTATTAAGACATTCTTTGCTTATTCACCTCTGTGCACCAGTCACTGTTAGGGCGGCACAGCACAGGGTCCTTTCAAGACGCTGTGTGAAATGTATATGCTTTCGAGGGTCATATTTATGATAAATAATATCTCCACAATTTAGATGTGGTCGTACACAAAGCTTTTATATTTGATCCAAGATATCTCGTGAGACTTATTAGGAGAGGCATCTTATCACTCCACTGCCGCGCCTAGATTTTTCTATCGCTTCTTTTATGTGCCTTTGAAAGTTTCGTTTTGAGTCAAGAATCATACAAGGGTGCTTGTGCATGTTCTTTCTTACCAATGTGCTTGTGATCGCTAAAGCAAAACTGGAAAATAAATGGCAGCGATGAAGTAGGAGCTATTTGGGGTAAAAATAGACCCTATGCTTTGAGGAATAGCCAACTTTTGTTGCCACGATGAAGGCAAGAATTGTAGGTGAGAAAGATGCGCAAGTAATGTCACAGCAAAAATAGAATCGAGGAAAGTTGCCGATGATACTGCAATTGACACTACTAAAACTTGTCATTATATCAAATAATAACAGTAAAAGCGCGTTGCCCAAACACTCACACAATTTTAATGCGTGGGGAAATATACATATAAAGAAAGATGCATTGGTTCAAAAGTCCAGCTCTATTTTGAACTCTATAATTAGTGCCATGACGATTAGAAGAATTATTTCCAGAAAAATAAGACAATCTACTTCATGTGTCATTTCTGGAAATGCTTTATCTAATTGCTAGTTCAATACTTCTATTAGCCAATAAAGTCTACATCCTATACCAAGGGCCGAGCAATGATTTTGAAATTGCGGGGGCCAAGCTAGAGGCAAATCATATCAAATCATATCTGGAATGTATGGTCACTCTTTACACACAAGGCTTTGTATGATAGCAAAACTGTTTGTTGAGAAATTAGGCACAGGGGCAGAATGGGAGTCAGGGAATTTTGCTTCCTAAAAATATTAAGAATGACGCTCTTTAATTCTAATTAAAATACCCTTTCTATATAAAAGCTACATCCTTTCTAGATAGGCAAATGCAAATTTAATCATTGATTTGAGAAGCTTCAGTTCCTAAAAACAGAATATAGAGAAAAGAAGGCTGAAAAAATTAAAGAGGCCAAGCTCCAATGTAAAGATGGCAAGGGAATTAGGTGACAAAAACTCCCTGAAAAATTTTTAAGAATTACGCTTTCAGAAAAACGCCATTACTACAAAGAAGATCTACCAAGAAAGTGCATTCCAGCTATCGAATCCAAAAATCAAATTATCCATGCATAAAATGCTATTCATTTAATTTGGGCTTCTATTCAACAGCTATCTTCTACTACTGCTAAACTTTGCGAACATTTTGGGTATAAAAGCAACTTTTTTACTTTTCACTATGTCTGCACCAAACATCAAAAGTTGAAAATCGTCTGCTAAGAAAGTCATTAGAACATCTTGATATTGAAAGTATGAAAAAGCCAAGAAAGTTTCAATTAAAGACTACAGAGTGAGATTAAGACTAAATACAGGCCTATTTACGAATCTAAACAACTACAGTTTCCTTTTCTGTATTGCTTCCACTCGTTGGAGCATGATTATTTTCATTGAGGATACTGGGGGAACTGTGATCCTTTGGCATACTATTATTGAACTCCTGAAATATTGATTTCAGATTGATAGCTAATGAGCCGCACCAAAGTTTCTCGCCCCTCCTTAATACAAATTAGATCCTCCATTTGCCTACGTTCATTTTTAGTAGTAAATTACATATTCCACGTTGCTGTTACTTCTATAAACAACGTACAGCCTACTGGTCTATGCTATTCAAAGCCATTTATCTTGTATGTTGAAATTTTATCTCCCTGAAAAAGTAATAGGGCATGGCCCCACGGCCCCCTATCGCACTGCCCCTGAATACATATTTTTGCTAGCAACGAATAGTTTGGAAACTGAAGCATAAGATTAAGTAGTGCGCTGACAACAGAACAATTCTTTCATTGCTTTACGGAAGGTTTGCATTCTAAAGTAGTACACTAAAGGATTCAAAAAGCAATTAAGCAGCAAAAGATTGTCGGAAACTATAGCAAAACTTAACAAGGATGTGGTCATTTGAATATCTTCTTTAACAACAAGCACATAAGAAACAACTTGAGGTAGTTTGCAGAATGCAAATAGAATCACCAAAATTACTGTGACGCGATATCGTTTTTTTTCGCTCTGAAATCGACTGTGCTGTCCATCAAGATGGTCCTCAGCAGAAGTAATTTCTATTCTATGCCTTCGTATGACTCCAGCTATTTTCCAGGTGCAGTACAACAGCATCAATGCAGTGATAATGATAACCACCATGATAATTCCACTAGTAGAATACCCATTGTAGATGCCATCAATGGCATATGAAATGCCAACTATAGCTACATATACCAAGCAGGTACAAATAGAGATTGCAATGCAGCGCTTCGTTGTTGCATACTGCAAGTATTTATATGGGTGACAAATGGCAAAATACCGATCAAGATTTACTAAAATCATGAATAGAGATGAAAGACCAGTGATAATCAAACAAAACTGAAACATTTCAGAATATAAATCAGCATCTTCGGAACCACCTTCAAATCTTGATATACTTTTTGCTGTGAAACTAACCGATAAGATGCCTGTTATCAGATCACTGCAGCACAAACCTCCCAAAATGGCATTCGATGATGTATGCAGTGATCTATTCTTAAGCAATACTATAAGAAATGGTGCATTGAGGAGGATTGCAAATGTCGAGAACACCAAATTACTGTATTGATAGATCCTTATTGATTCCACAATGGAGCCCATATCGTAGTGATTAGTGCAAAATTTTCACTACTTGCATTGATTATAGCTTCTTTTTCACCTGTCACGCACTTCTTTTGAGATATGGAGGATTCTTATACTGAGATACTCTAAATAGACTCAAGGCTTGTAGAACTGTATGTAGTATTAATGCAGCAAGCAACCATTATATCAAGATATACTGTACTTCTTTCATATACGTAACGCAGCTTTGTACTGGCGATGAGTATGATGAAGAATAGTTAATAAATGTAATATACAAATACTGCACTCTTCAATGCAATTACTCATCAAATTACATAATCACACTGTTTTCAGTAATATTAATATGCTGAATTGAGTTTTAAATGACTGCTGGTGCCTTCTACTTTTTGAAAATGTAAAGAGATTTGCTGGAGCTTCTAATTATGTTGACAGATGGCTCATCAGAAGCAAGTATGACGCAATGAAGCAATTTTTCTAATTAAATCTCACTATGACTTCTAATGTCATACTAATCGAAACGTGCATTGCGACAATGCTATCTGTAAGTCCTAATAGATTATGGGAATTCAATCTAGAATGCTTGAAAGCTATTTAGGCCTTAGTTAAACTATACCGGATTGTTGTCAGAGCTTTGTGATTATCATGCCGTTGTGATTTTTGGGGTAATAGTCACACTGATCGAGTGCTTTCACTTTAACTGCATAGCGAGCAGCTACAATACAACGCTCCTTTTGCCTCTGTTCAGATTTGCTTCGCAATTCCGGCCTCCAAAACGACAACGTGGTCATCCACCCTTGTTGCCCCTCTTCAAGGTCACAAGTACAATGGCTGGAAATTGCTTCTTTGACTTTCTGGGTAGTATACTCGAGGAAGAAATAATCTGACCAACAATTCTTTGTATACGTAATAAATCATATTAAGGCATAAGCAAAGAGGAGAGGTCACCTGCCAATTGCTCCTTGGAGTTACAAACGAAAAGAAGAACATTCAAAATATTTGTCTCCCATTTTTTTATGAAACTGAGGGAGGCCAGTTACCTTCAAAATGAGCTTTCCATAGCGTTGTACATCAGATTGATTCGCTTATACTATAACGCAACGCACCTATTTCGAGCATTGTGACTTTCATACCACCTATAGAGCAGAGTGATTTTTACATGATTACCGGAGCGTCGCATACCGGAGAACAGTGTTATGGTTTAACTGCTAGTTCAATGTGGTATGAAAGTGACAACGCTACAATAGCAATCCGGTATAGTGTAATAACTGGGGCCTTAGGCAACTTGCTACGCCATTTATAAAGTCTTCATTGAAAGTTAGATTCTTCTGCACCTATATCCTCAACTAACAAATTTCTTGTCAATATGTTCCAAAGTCTTTCTTTTCAAAAAATATTACAAGTTAACTACATAAACTACATATAGAATAGCTGCATTACTTAATAATTAACGCTAAGTCTACTTTATCTGCACGTTTTGATGCTACATGTGATATCACTTTTCTATAAGCAAGATGGTTCAGTGATAGTTTGTGACTCATGATGTCCCAAGATTGAGCTGATACGTTGCATCATAGAAATTTGAAAAAAGGATAGTATCAGGCATGTAAAATAGTGGAATTAATGGAGGTACTTAAATAGGCTGTTGATACTACAGAACTTTACCACAGCACGAAAAACCGGCAACATTCTTTTGGCATGCTTTTTAAGTATGTCAAAAGACTGTTGCCGCTTTTTCGTGTTGTGGTAAAAGTAATGGAATTGTCAAATAATATTGAACTATCAGTCCAAAGGAGAAAATCTCAAATTTTAACAATTTTTGTCACCTTACTCATCTCCAAGCTTCTACAGAAGCTGCACTTGCTTTCACCTACTTCACATCTAACTTTCAATTACCAATAGGACATGTTTAGCAAGGAATCAAATCATCTCATCACATCTTTAAGTTAAAATAATCCATCGTGTTTTGTTCATAGATTGAAAATATTAAAGGCACTCAAATTAGAAGAGGACTTGGCTGGCTTGGCCACATTGCTCACATGCAAGGTCAACGGCCAGTCTAACATTGTTATATGGCGAAGTCACTGTAGATGCACAAAATCAAAGTTGCATCATACCAAGTAAATAGGAAACGCGGCTCAGATTTGACTAAGTCATAGGTGCGATCAAGGAGAACTTGGCCCTTTTACACACGCATGGGCTGAGCTTCCCTTGTTAAAATAAAAGAGATTTTTGGGGTACTTAGCCCCCTTTCATTGAACATATTTAAGGCTGGATTGGCTTTCAATTATGCATTTCTCATAGGTGGAGGAAGGTACATTCCTATCAATACAAGAAGAATTCTGTTGTAGTGATAAGAACATTATTGTCATGAATGCAAAATTTGGGAATTATCCAACATATTTCCTACTACACAGCCCCCTTGCTATGATATTTGTGGCCTATATATTCCCTACAAGACAGCCTTCTTGATACAGTCTTCAGACGGCACCACTGTACACAAACATATATATGTTTTCATGCGTTTTGCACACGGTTGTGTGCATTTTGTGTGTGCTTGATTCATCTCAGAAGCGTTTTTTTCAACATCAATGGGCGTTAGAACCGGGGGACACAGGGGGCACGTTCCACCTCACACCTCCACCAATTTGTATGCAAAATGCCCCTTTTCAGCCTATATAGTATCTTTATTTGCTCGAGATAACACACACACACACACACAC
>OLMO02000009.1:20193897-20203931 GCA_900291935.2 Cassiopea xamachana | reverse complement strand
TATATATATATATATATATATATATATATTTCAGAATAAAACTTTAAAAACCAAGATAAAAACTGTTGTTTGACTGCAATTAAAATCACATGATTCTGAGAACATCAAAGTACTCCCACCAGACCCAGCCAAGGATATATAGCACTGCTTCGACAACAACTTCCAGCACATCTGATGATAGCAACCAGCGTGAAACTCAGAGTCATATGATTTTAATTGCAGTCAGACAACAGTTTTTATCTTGGTTTTTAAAGTGTTATTCTGAAGTATATAGCTCTGCCTATAGCATTGAGCACTCTGACTTTACAACTCTTTTGGATTGTTATATATATATATATATATATATATATATATATATATATATATATATATATATATATATATATATATATATATATATATATATATATTTCTGCAAGCAGCAATGAGAGGTTTATTTGTAATGAAGATATGTTTGGATAACTGGCTGTTAGCAAGTTAGCGACAAAGATGAATCATATCAGTATTAATTGTTCCCTTATTTAAATTTTGCATATGTCAAGAAGCGCTTCATCAATATAATTGCAATGAAGAGTTTTAGAAAATGTTCATACTAGTTGAAGGGCAGCATCAGACTTTATGATATAATTTAATTTAATGTTTCAAACAGCGCTAAACACAAACATCAATATTTACAGCACTTTACCGACAACATAGCACTTCTTTGACAGCAATTCGGAACATATTAAGTCTAAAATAATAGACTAAAGGGCTAAGAAGACTGTTTAAAATTATACCAAAATCAGAGCAAATGCTTAGAACCTCTCTTGCAAGCATATGCCCTTTTGAAGAAAATCGTCTATAAAGGAAAGACATCAAAAACGGAATCTTACACAAGATGAGAATTAGGATAAGGAATACAACAAGATAATACTGTTTTTTCTCAACGAATAACCGTTGCTGGCGCCCTTGGCTTTCTTTTCCATTGGAAAATATCGCTCTCCTTTGTTTAATAATTACTCTGCAAATATTCCAGTTGCAAAATAGTATAATTGCAGCCATAATTGAATAAAAGATAAAGTTAATGATATAATCTGTGTCCACATCAAACGCTTCATAAAGTGCATACATGATCCCCATTATTGTCAGCCAAATTGCACCACTGCTCATTGATATGGTTATCCAATGTCTGCATGTTGCATGTGTAACGTAAGTGAAAGGATGAATAATGGCAACATATCTATCGAGGTTGACCATGGCTATGAAATGAACTGACAGATTGGCAAAAGCTACTCCCATATAGCCAAATATTCGTAACCAAGTCAGTGTCTGTAAATCGTAAAGCGATGTATTATGGAAAGCTATATTAGCAATCCAAACGGGGAGCGTAACAACACCAACTACCAAATCACTGCAACATAGGCAACCCAAAATAGCAGTTGACGGTGAATAAAATGACCTCTTCTTTTTCAGAGCTGTTATGAACAGCGAGTTGAGCAGGATCGCGGAGATTGAAATTACAATGTTGCAGGAGTAGCAAACAATACGAACAACGTCTAGCTCATCCATGGTATTGTATATTAATTCACTCAATAGAAATAACAATGGAGAGATACTTTTTCTGAACTGCACCTTTGTACAACGAGAATACCATGTGTTCCTATGTATTTACAGAATTTAAGAATAACTTCAACGTGTAGTACTGCATATACCAGAAATGGTTGAGGCTTCAGGTGACGTCAAATCTTCTCTTTTCATCAATTGCAGGTGATATTGTATCATTTGTCCCTCCTTGCCATTGTTTCAGAAACCATACTGAACATGACCAAATACACTTAAATACTTAATATTCATTAGAAGTAATAATGGAAGTTAAATATAGACTATTGATTGGTCTTGTTACTGTTATCAATGATGATGCCTTTCATTTATCAACATGGTAGTTAAGCGTAATTGTTATCTTTTCTATGAATTACTACAATTTTATTATCTATTAATGCAAAATTGGAGCTTTCGCAGTCTATCTACGATTCTATATAATTTCTGCATACATTAGAGTGCCATAATTTAGTTGCACACAATTGCTATGTTGTTGTGATTTAGTTCAACTTTAATTTCCGTTCAGATAATGCGTCGTTTGTGTAGTTTTCCTGTCATTCTATATAAATTATTCATACATTAGATTGCCATAGTGCAACGACAGCTGCACATTTGCGTTGTAAATGGCTCTCAGAGACTAAGAATGATAAGAAAACCAAAGTTCTCATTTACACAAATGGCAATCTAACTGGCATAGGAAGCTAATATTTATTTTCAGAAGCTATGAAAATCAAATGCCGCTCATCCATATTTGTGTTGTATACACGAAATTAAGATCTCTGAAACAACAACGTCAACGCTCATGCGAAGTTCTCATTATCAGAAATAAGGAACATTTCGTTTTTCTAAGGGACTGGCAACTAAAGTCTGGCCCTTTACAAATGGCTAAAGCTCCATAGTAAATGTATGGTGCGATGAAAAAATTCACTATTAAAAATATCGCAACGCGAGGCATGCACTTCCCAACATCGGTTTCCCTCAAGCAGCTTTGAAGCTGAAAAATTGTCTTTGTTTCGTTCGAAAAATACCAGTATCCAAAATTCCCACGATGAATAACAGGATACCATTCTACCTGTTGAAATCTTCACTTAATTCTTGTATTTCAGCAAAATTGCTCTACTTACGTTACCTGATATGCAGCTTTGTCCTTAACAAAAATTGATCCCCGACATCAAAAAATATTTACCATTCTACAAGCCTTTGTACTGCACTGTTCACAGTTTCTAAGGTCTTCCAAGTTTAGCTCCTACATCAGATAAAAAGTAAGATGTTTTCTCCAAGAGTGGTTGTAAAATCATCAATTTCTTAGCGATCACCTTGCTATCTGTTCTTACAAACACACTCACACCCCCCCTCAATTTTGTAGAATACTTTGATTTGGAGCTTAAACTTACCCAAATGAGATTTTGCTGATATTTTATGTAAGAAACCGATTTATAAGAAACCTAGCACTTCACAACCTAAAGCTTATAAAACTTTCCAAACTAGAAAGACAGAGCCAAGAAATTTGTGACAAATAGCACGCTTCAACCTTTACCTGAATTAATGCAATGCTGAACCAACAACGATACAATAACTGAGCATAATCGTTTACGGTTGCAAAATGGCCCTCATTTCTGGTAGTGGAATTGCTCACCATGCAACAACTAGAACTTAACTATATTTTCATGCAACGTTATTTTCAAGGACAGGGAAACAGCATTTATTTTCATTGTGATTAACGCAAGTCTTCCATTTTATGAGAATTGCTTAAAAGGCAATTAATGTAGTATGGGTTAAAAATACTTGCGAGCTAATATTCTAAAGCATTAAGGTATCCTTTACTAATTGCTATTCAGCTACCTATCAAAAAATATGCTCAATGGAAGAAGATACAATTTTTAATCTGAATCGAATTGATGTTTTGCATGATTTGTCTCAGTTGATTTTTCTCATTTGCTATCGTACTTTCAATTCTCTTGAATCCTATCATTTCAAGAAATTCTCTCAGCTGGGCACTACAGACCTTTTCATGGAACTATGGAATAATATATGTTTTTCTTTTATCTGCAGCAATTAAAAATACTTTGAAAAACTATTTTATTTACTACATCGCAGTCATCTGAGTAATATTCATAATGCAAACATTATGCGACGCAAACAATTTCTAAGATTCTAATACATTTTTAAAGAATAGCGATTAGCTGAAGTATCTTATAATCTTGAATGTAGTAGTGCAATGCTACAGATTTTCTGTGAGGAATAGTTATTTTATCTATTATAGCACTATGATTAATTGATTAATTGAACATGCAATAGTAAATGAAGTACCGTCCTTTCACATATACAATATCTACAAAATTATCAGATATCAGATGCATCTGGGTTATTGGCCATTAAGCGACAGCACATACAGATCAACAGAAAGGTATATTGGATGGAATTTAGGAATAATATTTTATCAGCTCGAGAGTACTTTTGTGCATGCTCTTCCTTATTTCATCCTTAACATACACTATTTTTGTTAAACCCAATCAGTACTTTGAAATTTGTTAACGTACTCTCTGAAGAGGTATAGGAACTTGGTGTGACCATGTGCAACACTTTGTTTATTCTTGTATATTAAATTGACAGCCTTTTAATTTTCAGAGCTTCTGATACGTTATCCATGCTTTCATACTATTGGGCACAAAACTGGAACCGTGTCTTTAATTCTGTCCCTCTGATAAACTCTTTGAAAGATGCGTCATCTACAATGTCTGCCAAAAGTCTTGGAACACTTCCTGTATTTTATGCTGCAGACGAACTACAAAATTCCCTCCCCCATACAGCAATGTTGTTTGAATGTGATAGGAATAACGCTGGAGGGAGAAATAGTGTCTTTACAAATAGCTAAGGGCTTCGGCTATCGATTCAACATTGCATCAAGGGGGAAAGGGGCTCACAATTATCATTTCTGCGCCGAAAATCGAACAGGGGTGGAAATTTCCTAACACTGCATGGGTGTTCCAAGGACTTTTGGCAGACATTGTACCTTGTATGAAAGCCAAATCCTGTACAAGAGCTATACTAGTAGAACGTGTGCACAATATTGTGAGAGTATTGCTTGAGCTAGCTATCTTCACCATGGTAACAGAGACTGGAGCAAGAGTTTTGAGTTATAAGATAATACTCAAAGAAGTATAATTACATATAAATCTGCTACGTCATAAGGAAAAAGAACCCATGCATTATATGAGCATGAAACCAAAGTTTTATAGGTCTCAAAAGCATGCATAAATACAAAGGCAATGGATTTATGTGTGTTCAAATCTATTCTATAATCTTGATGAAGCACTTCATTTAATTCATAGGAACAAACTTCCATATCTGACTTAGATGAAAAGCATTCTAAGAAAATGAGATTACGGCTAATGTAGCTTCAGATTCAACAAGCGCATCATATATGCTTATAAAATTTTGTCCCTTGAACAAAATAATGGTCAATGAAAGTTTTCCTTAGATCATTCATTGAAGATGGCAATGCTAATTTTCAGCACCTTTTGAATTGATTGCTAAATCAACTGCTCTGGCGATAAAATGTATAGCCCAAATTGTTGCAGTTGCCACAAAAAATTGTTATTTGCTCATAAATATATTTACAGGAACTGTCTCTATTGGGTAGTGGCACAAATATTACTGGCAAAGCTTGAGTAGAAGCGAGAAGCAAAGCAATTGACCAACATTGTCAACATAATGAATGCATCGCATTTTGCCAAACCCGATTTGTCACCTCAAGTGAAGATAAGCATTGAAGATTGATTTTACATGAGAAAACAATGCAAAGAAAATTTCAGCCATATACTTCATGAAATTTTCATTTCATTCACATGCAATAAGATTAGCAATGACACATTTAAGCGTGAAGCATAAGCAGATATGAAACGAAATGCAATGAAAGAAGGAGTCTATAATGAAAGTCTGTTGCTTTTACTCAAGAAAATGATAGGCAATTATGACAATGATTGAAAGTATATATATATATACTTCATAGTGGGTTACCACATAATTAGAGCTATGCACGCTTTTTGTATATGATACAAGATTTCGGTTTTCAGCTTTGATGATTCATAATATTTCATCACATCCACCTTCACATAATTCTTAAATGATTCTTAATTTCTTAAAGCTTCCAGTAACAATAACAAAGCCACATTAGATAACTGCAATGCACGGAAATGGATGTCTACGTTTTTGAAGCATGTTATTGATGCTTTCTCTAATTTTTGTCTAGTTTGATCGATTTTTCTGGAAAATGCAGTTTTTTCAAGCTAATACTTGAAGTTCAGTTTGCCTTAGGCTTCTTACAGACATTTTTTTATACAGAAAATGTATATTTATAGTGCACCCTATAAATATTGCACTAGAAAAAATACTTCTTTATCAAGAGTTTACTGTTAGTTGTTAGCTGAAGACATCGAACGTTATAAGAAACAAATATGCTTTATCTAAATTCAAAAATCATGTTCAAAAAGGCGTCCCTTTATTGTATAAATTGTTTCTATCATAGCTCTGCGAATGGAACGAACTCTGTAGCAGTAGAGCAAAGGATTCGCAAGACTGTTCACACACATTAGAAAGTTGAACCATATGAAGACTGTGAGACTGCTAGAATTAAGCTGCCGATTTTCATCTAACGCCCCATGGAGATGAAATATTGCCGACGGTAGGTAGCATACAATAAATACTGCTACTATTAGAGCAACTACATTTGCTCGCTTTCTTTCCCTGTTAGCCAAGTTTTCATCTCCTGCATACACCCTGTTTGTTCTTGCCATTACCTGACACTTCTGCTTCACTACAACAAGAAATATTCTGCAATTGCTCGCAACAATTAAGAGAAATCCAGTAGCTGCAGCCAATGCACCAATGATATATAACCCAGTGCCTATGGTCTTGTTGGCAACAAAGACGTAAACGGGAGAGCATCCAATACATACCAAAAATAAAATGGCAGATGACTTCAAGGCCTTCTTGCTAGTAGCGTATCTTAGGTATTTAAATGGATGACAAATTGCAAAATATCTGTCACAACTAATCGCTATCACATAGACAAATGATAGACCGATGAAAATATTAATAAGCAATAGCTGAATGGCAAACAAACTCGAATGGAATCGATTTTGGATTAATTTTACTAGCAGGATTATCCAGATTGGCTCTATTATCAAGCCAACGAAGAGATCAGTCAAAGATACTGCACCCAAAAGAATGTTTGATGCTGTGTGCAAGCTACTCTTGTGAAATAGTGCTATCAGAAACATCCCATTGGAGATTACGGTGGAGATCATAAGAACTGAATTGAGCGCAACCAGAATCTTTGCATTTGCTGAAGTACCATCTGCATAGATCCGTAAGTCTGTAGAGTTTACTTGAAACCAGCTCTTCATAGTTGAATCCTATGTATTAAAGAATTATGAATAAAGACTCCCCTCCAAATGAATTCTCCAGAAATGTCTCGTGCATGAAACCCATTTTTCTTACATGTGCAGGCCAATTTGCTAATTCTATGTATTCCGTAGTACTTCTTCCCGAAGACTTTACGAAACTGACTGTCTTGGGAAAGGTAATAGGTCACAATAACATCTTTGCTATCAAAATGAAAGTATCACTTAAAATCAAATTTCAACAATTATATTTAAGCCTTGCTATATTTCAACTGCAATTTCTCACCTATATAAGGCTAGATTTGAAAACAGATCTGTTAAAATATATAGCTGAAATCCTGTACAACTACACGTTGTTCTCTTGAACATAAGTGTTAGATCTAATCTCAATGATATAGTGTGTAAATTCTATAACATATTCCCCCGAAATGAAAGCTATGAAAGGAAGAGTTTTTCTATATGCACAGCGGCTTTGTATGAAAGCTCAAGTTCAAAGAGTCACTTGAAAGTAAATCTGGACATAGATAAAGTAAACAATGCTATTAATCGTTTCACAAAATCACGATTGACCACAATTTATGGATTTCACTACATTTAGAAGTTATTGGTGTGCAAAAGTTTAACCCAAAACACAAAGAATATTATTTACTTCTATATCTTAAATCATCACGTAGTATTCAAAAAACTAATTTTTTTTAAGCATTTAAGCAATCAAGATGAATGGACTTGCTTGAATCTTGATTTAAGATGTTTATTAAAATGGCGGCTTCCTGCGTATAAAATTCGTAAATGTCATAGTAGTGGGGGAGGGTTGGTTTGAACAAAGGAGCGGAAGCATTTTTCGTGGAGGAGCCAAGCAATTGCTCTTATCTTTTTATTATTCGTGCCTAGTAAATAATGCTTAAAGGCTATTTTGCATAATATTTGAAGATGCCCAAAAGCAGATTTGACTGGCGTTTAGCGTGTGTGGCCGTTTCTCGGTGCTCCATGGTGTCGCAATATCCCTTAGAAATCCAGAGATTTAGCAATTTAGGTATGGGAAACTATGAACAATTGAAAAGTATCTCGTTAAGCTAATGTTTCTCATATAAAGGAAGCAAGTCAAATAGTTTACTTTCGAGAGCTGGAGTTATAAACGAGCGCAACCTAAGCTGCGGTTGGACTAATGTAAAGAACTGGGTTATACACATTCGCTCTAACATCATACAAATCAATAAATAATTCAGTGATAAAGCACCAGCGAAAAGTTATTGAAGCTGCTTGCAGTATCTGCTTTCAGAAACCTACTGTTAGCGACAATGATCAAGATGACTAATACTGAGTGAAGCGCAATCAACACTTTGATGTTTAATAGCGTGGTCCCTGCACGCTATTAAATATATATATATATATATATATATATATATATATTTATTAGGAATTGATGTCCTCATGTGCTAAATTTATTCACAGTTTCATACCATTAGACAAAAATTTGGAGCTCCTTCAGGATTGTATTTCTGATAGTTTCGTGAAAGCTTCGTCATTGATCTTTTATGGTAACAAGCTCCTTTGAAAGAACTATACCAGCACAGTATGCGTAAAAATATCAAATGCATTGCTTGATTGGAGCTAATTGTTCGCACAATAACAATTGAGATCGGAAAAACTTTTGCTTCCAACGGAGCATAAAGATCATACTCACAAAGCTGTTGATTCACAAGCAAAATAAAGGGAATTCATGGATTACACTATAATCATACAATTTTGCAGGAATGTGGCATTGGAGACAGTAGTGTTACTATTCAATATACCTAGAATTGATGCATTTGCCACCAAATCTAAAAACAAAAAAACTTGATCCTGTCTCCCTATCTACTTAAACCTTCTGCCTTCTTTTTAATTTTTCCTTTGTCAGGACTTTGTTATATGCCCTAAGGCCTTTCCCTGACAGTAAGGCCCATAGAAACCGGAGGACAGTTGTTGGCATTGCCCCTCCAATAATTGACTGAGGTTGCATATGAATTATCAGTGTCATAAACTAAGAGATTTTCCGCCTTAGCATGAAGACCAAAGATGAATAGAAATATGTTTTACTTTGAAAAAAGAGCGTTTTCCGATGATCTACAGAGTGTTGCTTCAAAACAATTTTCATAGGGCAAGCCCCCAGATCCCCATTTTTCAACAGCGTACCTATGAAAGAGGATTATCTTGGCAAATAATCTTTTACCTATTGAAGGAGACATATAACATATAAACGTTCCCGGCTCTCAACTCGACTTCTAAATCTGTGCCCCCCCCCAATCCAGTTCAGCTGTCTACAGGACTGCTGGCATTACCTACTAAAATACTATTAGTTGGTAGACTGTTTCAGTTGCTATAAAATACTGGTGGTTTTTAGAGCCAAATCTGCACAACATGTCTATACTAAGATAATGGCATAAATAGTTCTGGCAATGCTTTAGAATAAGGAAGAAGCAAGAAAGTTAGTCAACATTCTCAGTACATTGTAAGTCTCTTATTTTACCATATCTGATTTGGTACCTCTTGTGAAGGTCGGTTTTACTTGATTAGCAAAGCAATGCAAACTTCAACCAATGGCATAAATTTATGGCAATTATGGGTTACTTACATACGAGAAGATTGTATATCTCATGAAGTATAGACCGATGGGAAGGGCATACCATAAAAGAGAACACTTTTCGTGGAAGTCTGTTGCTATTGCTCTAATACTAATAAACACTTATCACAATAACTGCAATTATGTAAACTTATAATTAGATTATCACATGACCAAAGTTGTAGCTATAATTCACTATATGTATATATATATCTATATATATATAAATAAATATATATATATATATATGTATATATATATATATATATATATATATATATATATATATATATATATATATATATATATATATATATATATATATATATATATATATATATATATATATATATATATATATATATACAGGTGCATTGACACAGAAAATAAAACTGCGGAATTGCGACTATTAGTATTTAGTATCACGATTTCTCGATCATCAGGTAATTATG
>OLMO02000009.1:20180224-20193797 GCA_900291935.2 Cassiopea xamachana | reverse complement strand
TATATATATATATATATATATATATCTATATATAAGCTAAATCAGAGCTGCATTCGCATATCTTATAACATTGATATATAGAATGATTCAAAAATAAACTCTATCTTATGAGTATAAGTTTCGAGATATATCTTCTTCAGTACTAACCATACAATGATACAGGGCCTACTTAAACTATCTATATTACAATGGGGTAACATTAAATACTACCTAAGGGAACACACTTATTAACAAACAATGAACATATTCAGGTTTTTTAGGGGCAGAGGGTCGACAGTATGAAGAGAGAAGCAATAGAGAACGCTTAGAGGCATTGTAAAAGCACACACGGAGGTATATTTCTATTTTTGAACTCAGTAGCTAGCGACTAGTCAACACTTCTCCTTTCTAGGCTCAACCGTAGCTTGTCCAAATGATTAGAAAAATTGGAAAATGTGAAAACATGCCATCATCTGGAATCGAAACAGGCTCTCCCACTTTCAGAGCAAGCGTCGTAACCATAAAGCCACAGTGCCTTGTTGTCAAGTCTCTTGAACTTAGCACCAATTGGTTGGTTTCAGCTATCTCCTTTATCAAGCAACTATATATATGAGATCAGTAAATATAAATATACATTTATATATAAATATACATACATATATATATATATATATATATATATATATATATATATATATATATATATATATATATATATATATATATATATATATATATATATATATATATATATATATATATATATATATATATATATATATATATATATATATATATATATATATATATATATATATATAATTCTAGATTAAAACTATTTCTTTATCTGAAGTTTACTACTATCTTGTTTTTAGGTGTCCAACATTGTATCAAACAACTATGTTAATCAAAGGTAGTATTTCAGGTCGATTCACAAGTTCTGTCCTATCAGTCTCTCCTTTATGCTATAAATTGTTTCTATCATTGCTTTTCGAATGGATCGAAGTCTGTAACAATACAGAAGAGGATTTGCAAGACTGTTCAAACATAGAAGAAAATGAATCCAGATGAAGGCTGTAAGACTTTCAGAGCTTAGCTTCCAACGGTCATCCCCCGCTCCGTAATGGTAAAATATAGCTGCAGGGAGGTTGCAGAGAAGAAACACTGTTACCATTACACCAACTATATTTGCTCGCATTCTCTCTCTGTCCCTGTTAATCATGTTTTCAGCTCCTGCGAATATTCTATTTGTCGTTGCCATTACTTGGGACTTCTGTTTCATTACAACAAGGAAAATTTTGCAATTACTCAATATGATAAGAAGAAATCCAATTGTTGAGATTATCGCGCCAATTACGTATATCCCAGTGTGGACATTCTTATCGGCAACAAGAATGGACACTAGAGAACTTCCGAAAAATGTCAAAGCTAAAATGGCAGATGATTTTAACACCGGCGTGTTGGTAGCTTTTCTTAGGTATCTAAATGGATGACAAATTGCAAAATATCTGTCACAGCTAATCATTGCCATAAAGGAAAATGTAAGTCCCATGAGCGTATTAACAAGTAATGCATGAATGGCAAACAAACGTGAGCTAAATCGATGGTGGACATGTTTCATTAACACAGTAATCCATAATGGTTCTATCATCAAGCCAACCAAGAAATCACACAAGGATACTGAACCAAGGAGAATGTTTGATGCTGTGTGCAGGGATCTTTTGTGAAAAAGAGTTATCAGAAACATCCCATTGGAGATTACGATGGTAATCATAAGAACTGTATTGAGCGCAGTCAAAATCTTTGCATTTACTAAAATGCTCTCTGCATAGATCCGTGGATCAGAAGTGTTCATTTGCAGCCAGCTTTCCATGATTGAATTATATGCATTTAATCGATACTAAGAAAAGTTAACGTGTATGTTCCCAGGGAAAATTTCTCTTTCAAAATTGCTTTGCTGTTGGTATTCAGGCCAGTTGTTAAATTACAGCTATAATGACGACAGCTACGTAGAACCCTTGGTAAATCTGTAGGAACTTTGTTATCTTAGGAAATATGATTGTTCACGATAACATCTGCGCTGTCACATAAAGTGCCAATTTGATACAATTTGTAAGAAACATGTTTGAATCCTGAAGTGAAGTGTTTTATCTATTTAAGAGTCGCATTTATTGTCGAATCCCTTCAAATAGATTACTGAAAGCTTTTAAAGCTGCATCCTTTTCTCTTGGTTATAAGTGCTAGATCTAACTTTTGATAGAGCACGTGAAATATAATAACAGATTCCTTCAAAATGAATAATATGAATGGGTGATCTTTCTATTGTCATAGGAGGTGAATGGAACTGTTGGGATGAAAGCACACTTTCAAACAAGTAAACATTGAGTTTAAACAGCAGGCAGTGGTATTTATCTGTATTAGAAATTCATGATCGGCAAGCAGTTGGGGCACATTTAAAGATTGTTGATGGGTAAACTCTTAAGCTGCAGTATTTAGAGCATTATTTATATCTGTGTAATTCATTACTGCGTTGAACTCAAACTGTTGAATTGTGGTCAATATTTACCTATCAAGGCAAATGTGCTGGTTTAATTTCTGCTTTTGAATGTTTACCAGAATGATTGTTTCTCGCACATGATTTTCATAATTGACATGCCATTTTGAGGACTTCGCAATATTCCCTAGGAGTCCTGGGATACTGACAGACAGCTCACTCTATCTACAAAAGTTCATATTTGCAATTTGTTGCTAGCGTCTCAACTACTGCGTATGTTTATTTGTAGCAACAGGCTCGTAGACACTGGGGGCAGAGAGAATTTCCCCCAAAAGGGACGAATCCAGAGCTAGGCGTCGGGGGGCCATGGACCCATTTTCGCATTTTCATGTAAGAAGTTTATAAATGCAATGGTTTTCTATCCGAGATGCTACTACTTGGAGGATCCATGGCCCTGTGGCCTCCCTCTACACTGTACTTTTTACTCACTTTTGAATTGACTTCTTTGCAATCAAGAATCTAGGAGCATCGCAACTAAGATATTCTGACTTTTTTGGGAGACAAACTTAATCCTTTTCAATCCTGGCGTATGTTTTGTAGGAATTTCAGCTGACAATTTATTCAGAGAGTATGGCACAGAGCTGCAGTTCTTGGATCTGCCTGCCCACTGCAAAAGTAATGTGTAGATAAAGATCTTTTTGGGTGATAGGAAACTTCTGCTTCTTGAATGCATTCCATTTAGCCAATGTCAGATATCTGGATTAGACTAGATCTCTTCCTAGGTGCACTGGCATGAGGTTAAATTACTTCTAGTTTTGGCAAACAACTTTATGCCTTTTTCGTTCTAAATCTTCAAAATTCAACAAGTCAGATTAAGCAACCAGTTTCTCCTTCTTAGGACGAAATTCAATGGTGAAAGCAAATACATAGAGTTCTGGAAAGGGGGCTTTTTCTGAGGTTTAGAGGGTGCTACTTCAATAAAATTTCTGAGGGCATGCCCCCCAGCTCCCATCATCTAATGAAATACATACAAAAAGGCTGTTTAGGAACATTCTGCTTCATCCACTGGCGGGGATATTTGCCATACAAAAACTTCCAACTTCTAAATTTAGAAGTTAGAAGTCGTTTTATGTTACATATATCTTCAGCTGCCTACGGGCTTGGTAGCATTGTGTATAAATTATGTTTAATTTGACAACCCTCGTGTTACTTTTTAACAAGAAACTACTAGCTATTGATTGAATGCAGAGTAAAAGCAAATCAATGAATTTAGAAAATCATAGGCGCTATTTATTATCCACATCCTGCTACTGTCTATTGTGCTTGAAACAATTACTTAGAGGCAGAGTAAAATTTTCATCAAAATTTCATGTATAGAGATAGATCCTAGCAGGGCTGAGGTATTTAAGGAGCAAACTTGTCCTAGGGCCATAACATGCGAAGAAAAGAGAAAGATCGTTTTCTTCTTCTCCTGTATTTCTTCAATGCTTCTACTAGATCCTGGATCATTGATGAGCCCACATTGAGAAAACATTCAGCCACTGAAAATGACGTCACTCGATATCATTTATCTCATAGCATGTACGTTTTCGCCTCCTCCAGGTGTAGTAGCAACTTTGTAATGACGATGACAAAAATAGCTGCAGATCCCAAATTCGGGATGAAGAGATATTTGGGGGAGCGTATTTCATATCATTTTGAGTTCTGCACATATCTTTTTCCATTTGGAATTTGAAAAGGCTTTAACCTGACATCTAATGCTTGACAATTAAACAGATGTACTGGTATGCAACCTCAGCCTTTCTTATTCTTTGACGTCTCTTTTTATTTCTATTTTCCTTTTTCTTTCTACGTAAGGTAATGGGGTAGTGATAGTCCTTTGGTTATCATGGCGTCGTCTTTGTATTATTGCTAAGTAGCTTTAAGCATTGTACTGTATAGTGTGAAATTTTCGTTTCTATATATATTTATATATATATATATATATATATATATATATATATATATATATATATATATATATATATATATATATATATATATGTATGTATATATATATTTAATTAGATAGAAAACGAATAAGAGCGACTATGATTTCAATTTTCAAGACATTTTTCGGCTTGGTACACAAACGATCATCTGTTAAAATGACTAAGATAAAGTTAGAATATTTGAAAATAATTTACACTATTAATGGGATATATTAATCAAAGAGAGAAATGGAAAACGCAAAAAAAGAACAAGGCGGTGGTGCAGCGAAGGCTAAAAGCTCAATGAAATTTAACACTGGTGTAATTCTTAAAACAGCGAAAAGAAAAAAACCAATAATGGAAATCTACTTACATTCGTATCCACAAACAATCCAAGAAACCCACATGTTTTTTCCAATAATAAAAGAATCAATCTCAATATTAAGTGCAAGTTCCAAATTGAAGAAAACATTACAATGTACAAAAATAATACAGAGCAAACGACAACACAAAATCTAAAGAGAATACTAACACGTGCGTAATTTACCGCAGGGGATCGAATAGCTGATAAACCTGAAGTCTCGAAATGCAATATTAAACGGTGTCAGATGTGTAAATACATTGTTGAATGTAGCCACATTGAAATATGCAAAAGAAACAAAACAACATTTAACATCAAGAACAATATGGATTGTGGGGCTAGAGACTGTGTTTATGTAATCACATGTAATGGGTGTAGAGAGAAGTATATTGGCGAATCGGGTGACAACCTTAGACATAGGATATCATTACAACGGAACTAAGTACTCATGCCTCAATATCAAAAATTAAAAGTTGGTAAGCACATTGTGGAATACACTAGAACCAAGCTTTAATTTTTACTATTTTTCCCTCTTTTAAACTACACAATCAAAACAAACTATATCAGTAGGAAAACTATTATATTTCAAAGTGCACTCCCTCCCTCAATAAATGAGCTAGAAAAATTCCTCTCAGTAACTTCAGACCAGAACCAATCTACAAGCGATTTAAAAAGATGTCATGTTACATTACATTGACTTTACATTACATTTACATTGCTTTGCGCTCCCTTCTACCTTGTAATCATGTTGCGTGGTATTAAAGCAATCGTATTCAAACTGTGTCAAAGTAGAAACAATGTTATAAAAGGCAGAGAAGTAAACGTTATAACCAGTGTAGCCTGAGGAGTCCGCTTGAACCGAAGGAACTAGTAGCAAGTAACATAAATAGTTAGTCTCAAAAAGCATTTGATTTATTGCGTTTCGACCTATAAATATATATAAAAATAAAATTTATAAATATATACAGAGAGTTTATACTTACTTTTAAGTGGGTAACCACAACTGACTATCCTATATATATATATATATATATATATATATATATATATATATATATATATATATATATATATATATATATATATATATATATATATATATATATATATATTTTTGTCTATGGAAATCGGATGAAAGTCTACTGAAATGATCTTGAGACGGTCGATTGATGCTTCAGAATATATATATATATATATAAATATATATATATATATATATATATATATATATATATATATATATATATATATATATATATATATATATATATATATATATATATAGTATATCATTGGTTTGTAGTGGAATTTTGAAATGAGTTGAACTGAGCTTAATCTATAGTGGAACAACACAGCAGATGGTAGGTAAGAACAAATGAATACTGTAAATGGATCAACAATCATGTTTGAGAGTATTCTTTCACTTTCCCGGTTTAAATGCCATCACCTGTTGCAAAAATTGTGCTTTTCCTACTAACTGAGATTTTTGTTTTTGCATCGCAAGGGAAATTCTGAAGTTACATAAGATAATTAGAAAAATTCTAGCAATAGAAAGAAGACTACATGTGTATAAAACAAAATACTTTCATTTTTGTCGGCAGCAAAATTACGAATGGAGGGGCTATTGTTAAAGGATGATAAAGAAGGCAAGGCTGGATACTTTTCATGCCAATGTGGTAGTTATGTAATTTCAGTATTCGAAGAGATGACTTATAGCGAAGTATCTCTCACAGGTATAATCGTGATATATAGGAGTGAAAGTACTATTTTAGCTGGCGCTTGAATGAGAAATAAGTGCGAACTTAGCCGGTGCTGGAATTATTTCACAAATTGGGCTATAAGCATTTCTTTCCAGAACTAAGCTAATCAATAAATCATTCAATGATAACCCCAAAATAGAATGTTTGATATTGTATACAAGTTATCATCTCTTATCATGGTTATCAGAAACAAAGTTAGAGACAATGAATAAGATCAATAATAGTGAGTTAAACCCAATCAACACATTAATATTTTTCAGCAAGTGTCCCTCATAGATATAGGAACTTGATGTTTTATATAGGCCATAGAGTACTTGGAGTTTTGATTACTGGATCTCTTTTAGTGTCCCGGTCTTCCTAACAGTCTCCTTGATAGCTTTCTTCATTTGTAGCCTCTGGCAAGGAGCTCATGTGCAATAACTATGCTAGTAAGGAATGCACGCAAAGAAGCGATCACAAAACTTGAGTTCATTGGCTATATACACCATCATGATAGAGACTGGAAGAAGTAGCTTTTTTTGATAGATACAATAGTCCATACTCCAAATTCTTTTATTAGGTTAGAAAGAGCAACTCATATTTCCAATGCAATTAAGCATTGAGCAAAGGGTGAAGTCAGTTCTGTTCTGTAATCCAAGTAAAATACTTCCATTGACCAAAAATTTCAAGCTTAATTTAGCGGAACAGCATTTAATGTAAACATGAGATTATGGCCAATAAAACTTATTATCATGGAATTAAGCTCAAATCAAAATTCTGTTTTGATAAGAGTGAGAATTTGTTATTTACTTTAGAAAATAAAGAATTTATATTAAAATGAAAGCAGCCGAATTTATTCTTGTGCATGGATTATGGTCGAAAAAACCGTTTTGCATATCTTGCTTTTTGCACTTGTTTTATGTGTGTATGCTTTAACCGCAAATTCAGAATACTATTTGTATTGATTGCCTTCAGAAATCTACTGCATTCAAATAGCCTATCAATATTTAACCTATGAAGACCAAATTTCGGCTTAATATTTTGTCTATATGCCGTACTTCCTAGTTAAAATGCTGCTGTGCATTAAATTGTTTACAATGGGTGTGGCGCTCACTGGATGGAGATTTTAGTTAGTAATGTCGAGAAAGGCCGTAGGGCCTATAACAAAGCCGCGAAAAAGGCTAAACTGAGAAAATGGGGGAATTTTAAGTCGTAGCTCATCAGTCTAAGGTGGCTGACGCCACTCAGTGTGGCGTTTGTTATAAGGTGGCGTATACTAGAGGACTGTGTTAAGAAGAGGTTTCTTTTATTCTACCAGCAAGATATCCTCTTCTTAAACTGCCAAAATTACAAGGGGCAAACTTTTGAGCTCAAAAGGAGAATTATAAAGATGCGAAGATTGACGAAAAATAAGTTTATTGTGAATTTTAGCAAATTTTAGCAATGATCGTATTATCACACATTTCTTGTAAGCTTTTGAGGCAGGGTAAGAAAATTTCTACTTAGTATTCTTCACTTTCACTTTCTCAATTACCTGTGCTAACATGTTTGGAATGGTGTAGAAGTGAGTTTATATCTGTCAGTTGGGGGAGGTTCCTTTTGTACACGTATCTTTGCAAGAAGCTGATAATTCTTTGCATGTATGTAAAGTAAAGGTAGTCCTGTATACTTTCGTAAGTAGGAGAGTGCCCAGGGGCGGCGCGAAGCCCTATGGAAGTACTATTTGAAATAAAACTTGTTGGCGACCACACCCTTTTTTTACCTAGAAACGACCATTTTGAGCATTGGTGCCCGCTTACAACACAGTGAAAAGTGAAGTTAAACTAAGAAGGAAAATAAATTAAATTCGCTCTTTCTTAAATATATAAATATGCATAATCTCAACAATATAATGCTACATACTACGGTAAAAGGTTCAGTTTCTATGAAATCGTTCAAAGCGCTTTTGATTAATTCCTTTGACAAAAATTAAAATTTGTGCCAATTTTTATGTGACAAAAATAAATTTTTTGATATGGTTAGTTCAGGAAAATCAACTATCTTCCCTCATACTGTTGGTTAATATATTTCAAAGACATAGCTGCCACAATTGAATAATAAATTTTTTTTCCTTGTTTGGCTATAAAAAAAGTCCTTGCCCCGTTCAATCTACCACAACCAAGTCAAAATTTCAAAATTGACTATATGCGGTTACACAAAATTCTGTTCTCCTAGTGTTTTGCATCTGATGGGTGCCGGTGCGGCCATTTTTTACGACGGTTTATAGCCCACGTAATGCCGTAACCATACTATTAGTCTCTGAGAACAAATAGTATGGCCACTACTTTCAGTTCTGGTGACTCAAAACATAAAAAATATCTACAGCTTTACAATAAGTTTCAATAAAAAAACAATTTAACCTTCCGTCTATCACCCATAACCAAGCAAGGCCAGCAACAATACGTGTTTTTTACTTCATCTCCACATATCCATGAAAAGTGATCATAAACCACTTGAGACGAAGACGTTGCTCATAGCTCAGTTTACCCTGTTCTGACAAAAAGGACAATACTTTTAAAACACCCCCGTTTAACTCTGACTGAGGCGACTTCGTTCGCTTTGAAGTGAGCTTTCTTGTGAACAGCTTTTCTTTCGACTTGTCACTGTGAGATCCGATTCAACCTTGATGCTATTGGATTCTCAAAGCGAATAGTAAATTAGTTCCACGAGCTACGACCTCTATGGCTACGACCTCTATGGCTACGACCTCTATGGCTACGACCTCTATGGCTACGACCTCTATGGCTACGACACAATAGTTGCAACGTCACTAACAATGGGGCAAATGACGAAATGTTCAATTGTTTTCCTTCATATGCTACAGGCCTTTCTCCTAATTACGTCATTCCTATGCGCGCGCAATGCATTGTGGTACTTGTGGTCACGCGTTGCGATGCTTGTTGTTGTTTTGCAGTTATTTTGTCTTTCTGTTTCATGATTATTTCGCAGAAAATGTCTAATAATAACGAATTGGAAGAAAAGTTAAACGAAACCCATTGCTCCAGTTTTTTTCAAAGCTCCTGCCCGAGCAATGGTTTCATTCCAGAAAAATCTGTCGAGACCAGAAGGGAAGAGGTCGGAGTGTTTGTGTTACGAGAACAGCAGGTGAGAGACCAAGGATGGTCGAAATCTTTGCGTGAGTTCCCTGGAATGTCAGAATCTGTCATTGAAAAGACGCTTATTGAATAAAATTGGATAAAACTTTTGTTAATACCCTAGCAAAAGCTGCCAGGGTCATGTTCATATATGGGATATGAGTTGCTTGCGCCCAAAACCTAAACCGTGTACAGGATTTTCAAGATAAAAACATCTCTAGTGCGTACCAGGGTTTTTTAACCCGCGGTTCTACAAAAAATGTACAGTTCTGAAAAATTTTGTGCAGTTCTAGTGAAAATCTGTGCAATGCAAAGTTTTTAGTTTATTGAAAAGAAGATAGAAAAAAGGAAAAGAGTATTGGAAAAGCAGATAGGAACATAGCAAACACAGGAATTTGGACGAGAATACAAAGTCCAACTAAACTGATGTTTACTGTAGTGATTTAAAGGCATTTCTTCTTAGGTACATATTTTTACTAAGTGCAGTTAAACAGTTTGCTTATTATTATCCAAACCCCCAGCCCCCCATTTAACAACGTTAGCATGTTAATTTGAATGTAATAGAAAGCGCTCGTGATCAAGGAACTAACTATTTTATCTCATTCTAGTGAAATTAATCCTATCTGCAACCAGGATTAAATTCATCAGCACAGCATCGCTAGATTTTATGTGCAGCAGGGGCATGCCACGTAGGGGCTGTCTGGGGTCTCCACCCCCACTTATTGCTAAGCCAGCGATAAATCATTAGGCTCGTCGGTGCTCATTTGGCTTGTAGGTAAAATTGCAGTGGTGTGGTGCAATTTTACCCTTGTACCCTTGCTTCCTGTGTCGATAAGCATTTGGAGTGGGAAAGTAGTTGATTCTGCAATAAGCGACTTTTCAATGACAGATTCTGACATTCCAGGGAACTCACGCAAAGATTTCGACCATCCTTGGTCTCTCACCTGCTGTTCTCGTAACACAAACACTCCGACCTCTTCCCTTCTGGTCTCGACAGATTTTTCTGGAATGAAACCATTGCTCGGGCAGGAGCTTTGAAAAAAACTGGAGCAATGGGTTTCGTTTAACTTTTCTTCCAATTCGTTATTATTAGACATTTTCTGCGAAATAATCATGAAACAGAAAGACAAAATAACTGCAAAACAACAACAAGCATCGCAACGCGTGACCACAAGTACCACAATGCATTGCGCGCGCATAGGAATGACGTAATTATGAGAAAGGTCTATTGCCATCGCCAGACTAATAGTGTGGCCGGAGACGAAGCATTTGGTATTGAATTGCAAAGGAATGTCAGCGGCTTATTTATGGGATTAATGAAGTACGTCACTTAACTAATATAAAGTAAACATGAGCAATGGGACCTTTTCTATGAATAAGACCTGTCATTTATATTGTTTGCTATCGTTTGGGACATTTTTCACTTTTTTTTACTTATTTTGCTAAAATAATTAGAAAAAGTTATAGGAAAAACTACTATTAGACTAATAGTATTATAGTGCTCTCCGCCGCCTCTGGGAGTGCCTGTTAGAGAGGACACTTATCCTCAGCCATCGGCATGGGAGGTACAGTGGCTATTTCCTTTCCTCTCCGCCTTTATCTCCCCAGGTTTGCCACGAGGTACCCATTTACTACTGGGTGAACAGTGACCGAGCAATCAGTCAAGGCATCGAGTTGGACTCGAACCGTAGACCTTCCGCACAGGAGGCATGCGCTCTAACCACAATGCTACCTCTCCTGTGCCATGCATGCATTGATTAAGAAAACTGAAAATGTGTTCCAGAAAACCTGCAAGACGGAATGAACTGACAACTTCTCATTAAAGTATCTTGTTTCTAAACTTTCATTTGAGTTATTGAATAGTCTTCCACTTTGAAGACCTCTGTATCACAAAGGACACTACTGTATAATTGTCACATTATCCCCTGTGGGTCTTATTCAGGTTTTGCATGGAGACGTACTCGAGGGGAGAGCTTATTTGAGAGGAAAAATTGTTCTTGTTGTTGGTCAGTTTCATATTGAGCTCTTCCTTCCAATGAACGATTTCTTTATGCTGCAAATGCAAGCATTAGGACGTTTCTAAAGGACACAAAAAGGTTTCTAAAAGTAAAATAACTGCCTTTTCTTCTGCAACTGCATAGCAATAATCGCGTCTCAATTAGCATTAGTCGCATTTTTGGAAATGGGCTTATTCAAGGAAAATTTATTAACAATTTGTGGCTCTGTGATTGGGCTTGTTCGAGGGTGGGGCTCTTTCAAAGGGGGCAAGTTCATGGATTTACAGTATGTGTTTTTCTGTTGTCAATTAGGGTAGCTAAGTTCATTTACGTCACCTCATATAGCATGCATAGAAGTTAAACAATATGAAAGTTTAATAATTTTCATGAGTTGAGAAACCTTTTGATAGATCAATGAGCATTGCTGTAATCCTTTGCTAATGCTATCATATAGCATCAAATTTTTCATAGCTCCTTAGACAGCATGACTACGATGTAAGGAACAGAATCAGGGGCGGATTCAGGATATTTTCTGACCGTTGCAAATGAGAAAAAGGGAAGGTTCCCTAGAAAAAATTGTCGTGACCACGCCCTTTGCTTTTGCTATAAACGTAACCAACGCCTTTTTCATACTTAGAAACGCCAAGGAAAAGATATTTGTCTGTAGAATATTCAACCAACAAACAGCTATAAAGTGGCAAATAAATTAAAATGTATGTTGCAATTCGCGTTCGATAGCGAAGGTTCGGGGACCACGAAGCATATTTGGTATACCAGGAAAGGCCTAAAGGGGCGCCTTATCATAAAGTTCAACACCTTATGGATCATTGCATTTTAAGAAACAAAACTTTGCTTTGGAAATTATTCCAGAATTTAGTCAAAGTTCCCAAAATTTCGCATCCTGTTCTCGTTGCTATTAGTGAAAATAGTTGCAATTTCGAATACTTGTCTCTTTTTTGTGATTAAAAAGAATCGCTACATTATCAAACAAAGTTATATAAGAGTGCAGAGAGTCCTTCTGAAATACGATTTAAGTGACCCAATACAATGAATGGTAAAATCTGAGGTAGAGTCTAAGTTGCCATTATTCAGGGTCCGTGTTTAATATATCTAAAAGCTATCTTATATTTGACACCTACTTCCACACCAAACCCTAAAGAAAAAGCCATTTTCAAAGGAGAGGTTTGCTCTAAAATATGATTTTACCAAGGTATCATTCACATATTAAATCAAATCAATTTAAGATTTGGATGAAAAATATCAAACAAGAATACAAATTGAATCAAAAATTTAAACTTCTAGAGATAACATTTCAGCTGACCAGAGGTTATCTGTGTAATCTTAATAAAGCAGTAGGCTCTTTCGTCTCCCACTGTCATATGCACATTTCTTTGGGAAGATAATAAGGAATACACTAGCACTGGACTAGAGACATTGCTTCAAAGTAAACAAAAGGTATTGACATTCAAACTCAAGCTCTCAACAACATTCCTCTGAGAATGAGCAATAACAAAAACCAATTTAATTGCATATTTACTACACATCCTAGTCTGGACTAATAAAGAAAAAAGTATATTTCAGTTTATGACACTCTTATCAAAATCTATGAGAAGGTTAAATCCTCCCTCACTTTAAGCATAAATACAAGATAGGCTAGTAGCCTACAGAGTCAAAATGACTTTGTTGAATTCTATTTCTGCACGTGTAAGCACGATTTCACGAAGAATTTCAATAAAACCCTAATGTAACAAGTTTCTCCTTATTTCTATGCCTCACTCAACGGAGGCCTAAACTTACAGGTCACACGAAGGCTTTAATATACAGGAAGCAATTGTCTTGCCCTTTTATATTGACTGGCAGGAAATTGCATCCGCGAGAAATCACAGAGCTAAAATTTTG